>OLKM01000105.1:180000-185000 GCA_900291075.1 Melanogrammus aeglefinus
TCCATTGTCTGGCCCCAGTGAGGGACGGAGGTATGCACCAGCGTGTCCCTCTGACTCATTAGATGCTCCGGAGGCCAGAGATTCCTGCGAGGGTGTCGCACACCGCCGTGATACAAATGGTTTGCGTGATTACTACTGCATCGCTTGGACCTCATTACCGCCCACCCCACCCCCCCCCGCGGGAAGGCCTTCACTTGGAGGAAGTCATCGGAGCTCAGGCGTCGAGGAATTAATGAGGGAGGAAAGGGCTGGCACCCTCCTTCCCAACCCTCCCCCTGCCCCCCCAAATCTCTCCTCTGAACTCCTCCCAGAAGAAGGTCCCCATCTCGGCTGTTTAAAGAAGTAGGTTCTGGGTTGTCTCCACGCAGTAAGCTCCCTGCCGTGTGGCGCTCAGAGGCGTCGCACGGACGCACCCGAGTTTACTCTACCGGTAAACAACATTCTGGAGGGAGAGGGGGAGAGAGAAAGGAGAGGGAGGGGGGAGAGGGAGGGAGAGAGAGAGAGAGAGAGAGAGAGAGAGAGAGAGAGAGAGAAGAGAGAGAGAGAGAGAGAAGAGAGAGAGAGAGAGAGAGAGAGAGAGAGAGAGAGAGAGAGAGAGAGAGAGAGAGAGAGAGAGAGAGAGAGAGAGAGAGAGAGAGAGAGAGAGAGAGAGAGAGAGAGAGAGAGAGAGAGAGAGAGAGAGAGAGAGAGAGAGAGAGAGAGAGAGAGAGAGAGAGGCCGAGAGACAGAGAGAGAGCATCCGTCTCCCAGGCACATGAGGTCACTCTGCTGGTCAGAGAAGATAAACATCCCTGCTGAGACCAAACAGTATCCCTTCCCTTTGGTAGGGAGATACCACTTTCAACTTTGGTATCTCTACAGCCGCAGTGGGCTGAATGTTTAATGTACCCGGGGACCAGCGACAGCCATACCTTGATGGCCTGGTCTTGCTCTAAAGGGCTCTAGTCTGCAGTCCCAAACCGAGCAGTGGAAACTGCCACTGAGGGCAAAGGTACCTCTGCTGAGGGGAAGTATTGCGCAAGCAAGGCAATCTTGGAGAAACGATGAAACCTGCATCTAAACTGTAAATAACTTACTGTAGAACTGAACGAAACAGACCGGATAAAGTTAATATGGTAGGCCTACCACAGGACTAGAGCATACAGATAACAACAAGGACTATGATATAACAACAACCAAGACTAGAACATAGCAACAGCCAGGACAAGGACATATAACACTAGCCAAGACTAGAACATATAACAACAACCAGGACTAGAACACAAATCAGATTTATTACCACAAGAACCAGAACCCCCCCTGACCCCCATCAGCCCGGGACCGGCACGTGTTTACTTAAAGCATATTTCCCTGAGCTGGGTTTCACAATATTCCAAATAAAAAATAAAATGAGTCGACTTAATACAAATATTAACCATTCCCACTCCTTGCAAGTACACCAAACAAACCTGTAATTCAATTCCCTTACTCGTTCAACGTCATAAATTGACCCAGGTTATAACCTATAAGCAGCAGACTTCACTTGAATAAAGAGTTAAAGTCAGACCGCTTTATTTTATTTTATACAACACTTTGAAAAGCCCTCAATCCAAATTAATGTAACGGTATTTGTTTCATTGTATCGACGTGCTAATAATGTGTTCATAATAACGTGCTCAAAACGTAGGCATAGCGAAGTGTCAGTGACGGGCTGTCAGTCGGCGCGAGGCGCGACAGAAACACAACAGGAGACGGGCGACGGTACTTACGACACAGCGCGAGACGAGGTGTCCGTGGTACCGCGGGAGCGGGAAGTGAGGAATGAGAAGGAAGGAAGAACACTACTCTGCTCTCCAACTTTCTGGGTCCTATCCTTTTTCTCTGACTATTCACCTCTCTCTCTCTCTCTCTCTCTCTCTCTCTCTCTCTCTCTCTCTCTCTCTCTCTCTCTCTCTCTCTCTCTCTCTCTCTCTCTCTCTCTCTCTCTCTCTCTCTCTCTCTCTCTCTCTCTCTCTCTCTCTCTCTCTCTCTCTCTCTCTCTCTCTCTCTCTCTCTCTCTCTCTCTCTCTCTCTCCTTCCCTCCCTCCCCTTGCCAAACAGGACGTCTTTCATCTTAAGCGAGCGATTCACATTTTCAATGTTATACTGTATGGGTAGGCTACGTATCGTCGTACGTGTGGAGGGGCGGTTGCCCGTGTGCGTGACTGAGTGCGTTTTGGCGTGTGAGTGCGCGCGTGAGTGTGTATGCTTGTGTTTGTGTTTGCGTGCGTGTGTCTGTGCGTGTGTGTGTGTGGGGGGGGGAGCTCATCTGGGAGAAGACTGGGTAATAGTTTCCATCCACAGCTGGTAATAATACAGATTTCCAATGCAGGCATCGTTACCGCCCCCTACCGTTTAACAGGAAAGACGGGCATGAGCAGTCCGTATCAGCAGAACGGCGCTAATTGACTGGCCTAGATAAAAAGGTAACAGTTGGAAACCACTAAATCATGGGCCGATTGGTGTTGAGTTTAATTGAAGCATTAGCAAAAAGCCTTGATTTAAATTGGATACAGTGTCGGCATACTCCTAGTCTAGACAGTAATTTAGACACATGTGTACACCACGCATACACGCAAACACACATAGCCTACATACACATATACATATACGTACACGTGTACACACACACACACACACACACACACACACACACACACACACACACACACACACACACACACGCACGCACACACACACACACACACACGCACACACACACACACACACACACACACACCGCACACGCACACGCACACGCACACACACACACACACACACACACACACACACACTCAACCCCAGCCTATTCCAGGTTTCCAAAGGGAAAAAAATGGAAAGCCAAACCTCAAGCAGTCTGATGAAAGTAAGTCTGTACCCTGACAGTATCAGAGGGGTCTTCAGAGCAGTGGAAAAAGAGACAGGATTGCACAAAGTACACCTTTATGGCGGGAATCGGAAGGTCCATATCACTCCCAAGAATGGAACATGCCCTCCAAAACAAATATTAACATCTTGGCAGTTGAGATGCTAGTCCAAAGGTCACATGACATCTGAATTTCATTCCCATACACTACCAAACATGGTTCCTGGGATAGGCCTACGACACAGAATCAGCAGGCGTCAATACAATACTATGCTCACTGATGGAGAGGAGATGTGCTCCTAATTCAATCCGATTTATTATTTTAATTCTGAAAAACTACCTTCTAGGTTGAATGCTTATATTTTAGTATGTGATTGTTGGCTTAGTTCAAATATCAGGCTAGACTTGTGTTTTACAGAAGCCTACAAGAGGGAATCCAACTCGAATCATGAAGCGGCCTCACCGCAGTAAGCAATACAGAACCGCCCTCTAGTGGCTCTAATGAATAATTGCATGAACAGAAGGCTATTGAAGCGATTCTCTATCAAGAATATGTGGATGCAGACAGGCAATATTGCTTTGTAAAAAACGATTTTATAAAATAATGTCAGGTACTAAAGTAAATAAATAACAAAACATACAAATCTTATAACAATACTATGTAAAAAAAAAAAAAGCAAGCAATACAATAAAAACGCTGTAGGCTTTTCACATTTTCAGATATATGTTCTTAAAAAAATATAACTTTTGCCTAGATACACAATGTACATTACACATGACAGACAATGGCCAAGGTTATCAGAATATTGTAAACATAGTTTTATCTTCAAGGGCTTTTTCAGCTGAGGGTTAACATTCCACAAATTGCAGTTTCACAGGAGAATATTTATAACATTTATCACAGTAAGGGTTGCCCTCCCCCCGTGACGGATATGAAGTGTGTGCTGGCGCGCGTGTGTCTGGAGCTTCAGATGGCCTGGCGGCAGAGAGGACAGGTTCCAAACTCCCGGATCACGCGGTCAGAGCACTGGAGACACAGACAGCGGTGACCACAAAGCAGTTTGGTGCTGGCCGGACACTGCATGCAGGCTACACATACCACCGTCCTCTCAGACTCTGTCAAGAGGAACGACACAGAGCAGAGTCAGTCATCCTGCAGTGAAAAAACATGAATCCGGCAGAACACACGCAAACAAAATATATTAAGACGGGATCAACGATGTTTGCTGTTCTCTCTGCCTACCGTTCTTCCTCAGGTAACACACACAGGCCTTGTCCTTCGTACACAGGTCCTCCACGTCTCCTTCCTCCTTGTAGCTCTGCTGCTGGAGGGAGGAAGGAAGAGGGCAGGACCGACGGGTCCTCAGCGCCTGCTTCTTCTCAGAACCTGCAGAGAGAGCAGTCACAATAAATATCTTTTCCAGATAATAAACCGGCTGAAAGAAGAGGAACAGGCTGCACCGCATTGTCAACTCTATCAAGCACAAAAAGCACACACACACTCACGTGCATGTGCACGCACACACGCACACACACACACACACACACACACACACACACACACACACACACACACACACACACACACACACACACACACACACACACACACACACACACACACACACACACACACACACACACACACACACACACACACACACACACACACACAATCTCACCAAGCAGGAGCACGGCGCAGGTCTGTCCGTAGACGTCCACCAGGGCCCACAGCGGCCGGCTGAGGTCCACTCCCTTCACCAGAATGTGTCTCTTGTAGATCTTCGACCTGCAGTACACTGTCCCGCCGTGGGACACCCAGAACTTCAGCACGGAGCCCGGCTGGCAGAAGGCCTCCGGTACGACGTTGGCCCAGTGGCCCGCGATGTCCGTAAGGTCGGGGATGGCCATGGGGGCGGGGGGCAGCCCTTGGTTGCTGGGGGGCACGCTGGTGAAGCCCAGCCGCAGAGCCCCGCTCCAGTGGTCCGTCTGCTTCCTCACCTGGAGGGACACCTTCTCGCCCACGCGCACGGGTCGGGAGCTGAAGGCCAGGCCGTGGTTGAAGGTACACTCCGTCCGGTGGGCCAGCCTCCGGCCCAGGCCCAGGCTGAGGTGG
>OLKM01000105.1:187500-190000 GCA_900291075.1 Melanogrammus aeglefinus
CTATTTGGTTTGGATGACCTCTTCGAGAGTAGGCCTATGTGAAACCATATAAAATGCTTCCACGCCTATAGACCGATATTACCTGAGTTGTAGGTCAATATTTATTCATTCAAGTGGAACATCATCCTTCAGATTCTCATGAGGAACCAGGTCAGACAGATGCGGTCCTGATCACGTGTCGTGTCAGGAGGTCCAGCGTTGAATCACCGAAGGATTACATCATCGCTCCTTAAACGATTTCCCTGGCAAAAAAAGTCCCTAAAACCCCTTGCATGTTGGCGAAATCCATTGTAGGCCTACAGCTGCTCACGACACCACTTCCTCTTATCGGCACAATTGCGATCTAAATTTTATCAGGATAAAAATCTAATTTCTATGAGTCCCAGCAGTACCACCGATAGGTTTAGCCCTGTGCTGAGATTTCTCACAACACTGATTTCGTTCATCTAAAATAATGACCCAGGCACTGTATTTTTTAAGTTATTGAAATCATTGAAAACATTTATAACGTTTTTTTATTAAACATTAAATACAAATATATATATATATATATATATATATATATATATATATTATCACTTAGGATTATAAAGATTATATAATAATTATAGTAATATGATAAATATATATATATATATATATATATATATTATATATATATATATATATAATTATAAATAAATATATATAATATATATATATATATATATATATATATATATATATATATTATCACTGAGGATTAAAAAGAGATTAAATAATAATTTATAATCTGTCCAATGAAAAGATTAGCAGAACCTATTGCATGACCTCATCTTTTAAGGTCTAACATTATCTTATTTAACCTTATTTGATGCTGCGTTCCTCTAGAGGCGGACAGAGGGCTGCGTGCAGTCTGTATCTGTGTGTGTGTGTGTGTATGTGTATGTGTGTGAGTCTACGCTTACATGTGTGTGCATCAGTGTGTGCATCGGTGTGTGTGTGTGTGTGTGTGTGTGTGTGTGTGTGTGTGTGTGTGTGTGTGTGTGTGTGTGTGTGTGTGTGTGTGTGTGTGTGTGTGTGTGTGTGTGTGTGTGTGTGTGTGTGTGTGTGTGTGTGTGTGTGTGTGTGTGCGTTTGTGTTTGTGTGTGTGTTTGTGTGATCTGGTGTAAATGAGGCCCTGCCAAGCGTCACCCCCACCACACAACACTTGCTCAGCAGTGGCAGGCCATCAAAAACCCACTCGTTCCCACTCCACCTGTTCAAAACACAATCAATCTGCTGCCGCCCAATCAGGGGCCTGGCCCTGGCAGCAGGGCCAATGGAATCGCGTTAACGCTGAGGGGCGCCGACCAATCCCGGGCCGCATTCTAATGCGGCCCGGGCCTCCTATCTTTATCAAGGTGCCACTTCATTATCCAGATAGTGCTTATTTATGACTCTTGAGAGGGAGCGTGCAGGAGGAGCTGCTGTGAACCTGACCCACCGTGTGTTCCCACTGAAGGACGTAATAATGGAGTGAGCCCGGGGCGAGCCATGGCTGGGAGGATAGGTGAAGGGAACGCGTGAGAACAGGACCCCTGCAGAGCGCTCGCCTCGCTGTCTCAGCGTCCCATGCGGGCAGAACCAGGACACAGGGAGCGCTTGGTACAGAGGAGCGGCCCCTCCAAACCCTGCCGTCTTACGCACCAGAGAACCCGAGGGCCGCGGTGGTGACCGGGACCCCCTGTCCTACCCAGTGTGCCTCCCCTCACCCTCAGCTTCCTCCTCCCTGCTTTATTCCTAACTGGGACCTCACTGGGCGGCTCTGTGTGGAAGAAGCGGCTTTCCATGGATCCGAACATCCAGGGCTCTTTCCTGTTCAACAACAGCCTGACCCCGTTCCCGTCGGACCTCAAGGCGCCGGTGTGCCCGTACGCCGTGCAGAACTCCTTCTACAAGCTCGGACCGGGCCTGAGCAGCCAGCTCCCCGCCGGGACCCCCCACGGCATCAGTGACATCCTGAGCCGCTCCATGATGGCGGTGAGCTCCCCGGGCGGAGCCACCACCACCACCACCCTGCTGTCTGGGTACTCCACCATGGGGGGCTTCGCCCACCCCGCCGCCGTGGCCGGGTCGGGGATGTACTACAACCGGGACTGCGGCCCGGCGGCCTCCGTGGGGGGCTTCGCCAAGCCCGCCGGGGCGGACTGCCCCATGAAGGGCCGGAGCTGCTGGGCGGAGGGCGGCTACGACTGGAGGGGGGGCCGGCAGCCGTGCAGCAACAGTGAGTCAGGGGGGGACCTCTGGGGGGAGGGGGTCTGGGGGGCAATGGGTCTAGATAGATCATTAATCTCCTGGATGTATGGGAACTTCCTTTGTTACAGCACAGCAGCAGTGGAAGACATAGGATATAAAACAATACAAAAAAAAGACAATAGCAAAAAAAGAATAGACACTAGAGTAAATACTAAGGACAAACAGAACAAATAGAACAATACCAATTATAAAGGGGCCCAGGGCCAGTACCTCACAGTATATT
>OLKM01000105.1:195000-260000 GCA_900291075.1 Melanogrammus aeglefinus
GGGAGCGTTTCGGGCGTGGCAAAAGTACGATTCTTGGAAACGGAGAGGGACAGGCTGGCCAGCTTTGCTATTTGTAGAATGTATCAGTTATAGGATCTGATTTTGTTGATGAGATTATTTAAATCAATATTGACCAGCATTGACTACAGAAAAGTCAAGTATATTGCAAGCTAGGGGCGCTAGTTGAAATGTTACGCATTGCACATTTAAATCCATCTCTCTTGATGTGAGAATTGCCAAAAAAAACATTTAAAATAAAGACATACAGGGTACCAACTTTTGTACACAATTTATTATCATGATTGTTATTATTTACAAACAAGGGAGATTGTAGTGTTTATTTTTGCGTATGGATTGTGAAACAGAGAACAGAAGCGAGTAGTCCAATGCACCTAGTGCTGGTGTAGGCCTCCTGTTAAAGCCGGGAGCATCAGAACGGATGGAGCATGAACACATAACTGAAGGTCTGTGGTGGGCAAACAGGCCTCAACCTCCTGACTCAAAACATTGTTTGTCTAAACAGGAAGGAGGGAGTCATCCCAGTGTATCATCAACATTCATCAAACCTTCTGTCAAAATATATATTATCTAAAATAGTATTTTAGCAGTCTTTGAAATGCTAAATATAAAACCAGATCAAATCTTTTAAAACATGGCCGAAGACTGAAGTTTGAAGGCATTACTTAAGCCAAACCTAACATAGAGCCGGTAGTTTGTTAGCCTTCAGTATGTCGTTCAGAGTGCTGCCATGGCGCGTGCAGACGCCCCCCCCCCCCCCCCACATGCGTTTTACACTACGTCTCTCAGAGCGCCTTCCCCTGGCAGGAGGCGCTTGGGGACCAGAGACACAGTGTTCCTGGGTTTACACTGTCTGGCCGCGAGTCAACTACCCTGAGTAGACCGTCTTCAGTGATGGGTGAGAACCATAAACATGCAGCAGCAAAAGTGGACATGGCTGTCGGCACATTCTTTCAGAATAAAAGCACTTGGTTAGAACAATAGATAAAGTAGACATCGGGCTAAAACACACTCACCAAACAAGGCTATGACTATGATCACGTATGCGTACCACCGTTTCACCTTTTCAACTTTTTTAACAGCGGGCCAGTTGAGGTGGAATTACACAGTACTTTCAGCAGATCTCTAAGTGTCCCAGCTATACTATGTTTAGGTAATTGTTAATCACAGTAAACATCTCAGATTGACCTAAAATAGACCTAGTTCTATTTTCACATCAGCCTCCAACGACCGCCACACCAACCAATTAAAACAATAAATAAACAAGCTAAAACCAGACAAAGACAATTCAAACAAACAACCATCTGTGGGCGCATGGCAGTGCAACCTTAATGATACACACAATCAATAATGTGAGACATCCCAGAATGTTGTTGGTTTGGTTAATGGGAGTGTGTGTGTGTGTCTGTGTGTGTGCACTTCCTTGTGTGTATGTGTGGTGCACAGGTTTGCATGTGTGAGATCCTACATTGAAATGTATCCTCCCACTCATGTGCAGAAGAACAAGAAGTAACAGATAAACGCCTACATATTTCCTGTTCACCCTAACCCTGTGTTCCTGAGCCAAAGCAGCACAAGGCCGTGCTCTGCAGAGGCAGGAGCAACAGAAGTACACAAACAGTCGGACAATTCATGGAATCCAAGGCGATCTCTGTATAAAGGCCCCGAATTAGAAGTCTGTCTATGCATGTGCATGTATGTATGCATGTATGTATGCATGTACGTATGTATGTATTTGTGTATGTATTTGTGTACGTACGTACGTACGTATGTATGTATGTATGTGTGTATGTATGTGTGTATGTGACCAGGCGGAAAAGACACCATGCAAGATACAATGATGAGGTGAAGACAGACAGACAGACGGACGGCTAGGGGAGAGGGTTTAGGGGACAAGGTGAAGACAGACAGACAGACAGACAGACAGACAGACAGACAGACAGACGGACAGACGGACAGACAGACAGACAGACAGACAGACAGACAGACAGACAGACAGACAGACGGACAGACAGACAGACAGGACAGACGGACAGACAGACAGACAGACGGACAGACGGACAGACAGGTGAGGGTTTGGAGGGTGCAGGCGGTCGGGGGTCCACAGCAGTCCGGTCTGCGTTCCCCCCCCCCGCCCCCCCCAGCAAGACGTGGCCCCCAGCAGACTGCTGTGCTGGTGACTACTCCCCTGCAGGCCTGCGGGGACATAACGGAGGGGGTGGGGGGTGAAGATGGATCCTGGGAGAACGGCGACTCCATACAGCACCGACTCAAAGACAGACAGCAGGACTGAAACAGGCAGTGCAGCAATGGTTCTGATGGCTGTCAGCGCCTTGGCCCCTTGGAGACAGGGAGTAGAAGAAGACTGATGACCTTGTAACAGAGGCTTCAGGCCCCCCCGGGGGGCCGCCCCACACGTGGCTCAGTAAATATTATGGTCGATCACGTCGACCCTCAATGTGTTTAAATACTCTGGGAACAGTGACATTGCATATACAAGTGTGGATAAGGTTAAGAATAATATCAGGAATTTATGTTTTACTTCAGTGCATCGCAGATTATTAATGCAGAATCTAGGAGAACTCTGAACAAGGGAGTCCTGAGTCTTTTGCAGGAGCTGGCCCTGACAGCGGCAGGGATGTCATTCCACCACTGCGCCGCCGCCAAAACAGAGAAGAGTTGCTACTGGGGGCAGCCTAGCGGTGAGCATCCGATAGACATAGATCAGGTTAAAGGGCCGGGGTACACAGGCTACAAAGGGTTATGGGTGTCTGGTGAGCTCTTCATCTTGGTTCATATGGCCCCAGCCAGGCCTACGGGCCCCCTGGGGAGGAGGGGGCCGTGTGCTGGGGCCAGACTGCTGTGATCACTCTCCCTGTGCTGAACTGACCCATGGAGCAATCATGACACACACACACACACACACACACACACACACACACACACACACACACACACACAACACACACACACAACACACAACACAACACACAACACACACACACACACACACACACACACACACACACACACACACACACACACACACACACACACACACACACACACACACACCTAAGCTCACCATTTAAAGGGGTGCAGGTCAAAAGCAGTTTGTCTTCAGGGAGAAGAAAAGGAAAACAGGCTGGAATAGAAAAGAAGAAACAACATTGAACTACATCATATCTTTATTACTTTTACCTTTATTCATACAGCTACTTGTGCATGGCTACAAGGCAAACACTTCATTCAATCAAAACCTTTAAATTAAGCAATGAGCGAGCAAACATTCTCTGAGATTGGCGGCACATTAATAGTATTTTACAACGGCTACGAGCCAATCAGAATCAAGGGCCGAAACAATTTGTTTCGTTATGTTGGATAAGAAGACCCTACCTTATGATCACCCATGCAGATGTTAGGACCCAGGGTGTTGTATACCACGCCCATGTCCCCTTCATCATCGCTCTGCAACAAACAAAATGTACATCTGCTGTCATAATGACGTGTTTGTGTGTGTGTGTGCAGCATATGTGTGTGTACATACGTGTGTGTGTGTGTGTATGTATATGTGTATGTGTGCGTGTTTGCATGGGTACATAATGTATTGAATCTATGTGCATACATGTTTGGGGTGCGGCGGTACACTGAAGCCACGGTTCGGTTCATAGCTCGGTTCAAACACCACGGTTCGGTACGAGTTCGGTACAATGAAGGGAAAAGAAAAAACAAAAATGCAGAAGGCAATTCTTTTTTTATTGTGCGTGTCTCAGGTTGTGCCAGCCATTTTCGTACAGTCTCTCCCCTGAGCTAGCTGCAACAGCCTGAACTGTGAAATATAAGACGTAAACAGTAAACAATAAGCACCCCACATCATCTCCAGACTCCGTCAATAACTTGCCATCAAAATAAGACAATCAGTTATAAAACGGAAAATGCAGCATGTCTTATTTATGAGGTGCAGAGTACCGGTACATATAACAATAGCAAAACAGCCACTTAGGCTAGAGCCAGTCTCACAATGGCCTTTCCACAAACGTGCCGTTTTTTTACAGGCGGGTCAAATAATATAATATTATACATAGATATCATTATCATATAATGTATATTATCATGGCCAAAAGCTGTGTGCGCCTCCAGATGATATTATGAATCTCAAACGCCTGCGTGGGGTTCTCTGACGTCTCTGGTTCTTCCAATTTCACATCAATCTGAAGTAGACTGAACCGCGACATGGAGGAGAAAGGGATTGTTGCCCTTGATTGTCTCCCACCGGAGCCCCCAGGAAGCGCCGAGGCGGTGGTGCCTCGGAAGCAGGCAGCGGGGAACCGGCGGGAGACAATCACGGGGCAACAATCCCCTTCTCCACCATGTCGTGGCCGCTTCATGTACTTCAAGGAGTCAACGCCAAAGTTCCTTTCCCCCCCAATTCCTTCTCAACCATGGCTGAGATAACCCCCACTACGAGTCTCGTTGTGGAAATACCGGAGACATCAGAGAACCCGACGTGTTATGCGCCATAACACCAGAACGGTTATCCAAATAACAAAGAAGTGTACAAGACTTGCGTTACAACCATGCTACCTAGGCACCAATCAGGGCTGCAGTTTAGTTGCCCCTGAAGAACTTGCGTATCTAACATTAGTTCCGCATTACTTTAATTAATTCACACGCCAGTTTTATTTAATTTTATACTTTGTATTCTCTGTGTAAATCCATGCACCGAGCCGTGACGTCCGTACCGATTCGGTTCAATACAAAAACATGTATCGTAACACCCCTAATACATGTGTGTGCATATTATGTGTTTGCATATGTGTGTGTATGTAGATATTATGTATGTGTGTGTGCGTGTCAGACTGACCCTGTGGAGGAGACGCTGGGCCGCGGGGGACAGGAGGACGCGGTCGCACCAGGCGGGGCAGCGGGTCGTCATGTACTGGGTGGGCTCAGAGTAGTCCTCACTGTAGGGGTAACTGGGGGGGGAGAGAGAGAGAGAGAGAGAGAGAGAGAGAGAGAGAGAGAGAGAGAGAAGAGAGAGAGAGAGAGAGAGAGAGAGAGAGAGAGAGAGAGAGAGACAGAGAGAGAGAGAGAGAGAGAGAGAGAGAGAGAGAGAGAGAGAGAGAGAGAGAGAGAGATAAACAGACAAACCGACAACAGACAAAGCCAGAGTGAGACCGATAGACACAGGGAGACAGAGAGACAGAGACAGGGAGACATGGCGTTGATTAAGGCAGTGGGTTTTAGTGAATGGACTGCATTAAGCCCAATGTGTGATGTGATCAGAAGCTTAGGGTTTGTTTACCTTGGGGGGAATAGGATTTCCTCTTCCCTGATGACATCATGAAAGGCTGCGACCTCTTTATCATATTTAAGGAGCTGTAGTTAGGAAAATTATTGAATATTTATAAAAGTGATTATATATTTAAAACTGAATTATCCAAAAGTTTGATGCACGGTTGAATATTTTATAAGAGTTCAAAGAAAAAAAAAAAGAGACAATAACTTTATTACTCTCTACACATAGTGGTGTTGTAGCGAAACATGACCTAAAGCCTCAGGTGGCATTTTGGTTTTAATCTTCGACACTAGATCCCGATCCAGATAGTTGCCGGGCAACAAGCTGTGTTGTGTTGTCTTGGCGCCTGAGAGGTGGAATGAGGTCGCTAGTTGCAGGTGAAAGGTCAGGCCAGTGAACTCACCGCCTGGCCGTTGTCCTGCCTGAAGACGCTCTGGTGGAGGTAGTCAAACAGCTTGGTCTCGATGTGCAGCACCACCTGGGGACACAACACAGCTTTCTCCACCTGCTGCAGTAACACCCACACTCCTTCGTCGAACAGGAACAATAGTGAACCAGAACACATGTCTAGGGAACGGAGCGCATGTTTACACTGATGAACCAGAACATTACGGAACAGAGTCCATGTTTACACTAGTAAACCAGAACACTAGCCAGGGAACAGAGCCTATGTTTACGCGCAGGGGGGTGTCCTGGTCGTCATGGCTACCTTATGATCATTGTCCTTCTCCTCCCAGATGATCTTTTCCACCTCGTTGCTGCCGTCCTTGGTCACGGTCTGCACTTCCGTGGCTGTGGAGAGGTCCTGCTCACGTGCAGAACATGCAGACACAAACACGCAAACACACACACACACACACACACACACACACACACACAGATCCATGGGTAAGAACAGGGTTCTTACCAGGTGTTTGTGGGTGGGGGTGGGGGGGATGGAACCCACCTGAACCAGGCTCAGCGCATCAAGGCGGAAGTTGAAGTCTCCGAAGAGGAAGAAGGGCAGAGTAGAACCCGCGCTGTGGGATATCCTGGAGGAAGACACCACGTTGGCTTCTGTTGTCTACCATGTTTCAGCTCTTATGATGACTCGAGCGACGATAAGGACAGGCACAGCTCCTCGTTGTAATTAGCGTTATATTGTTCATTGTTTATCCACATATCGACACAGCATTTTAAATGTCATGTCAAAAATGAATACTGAATATATATCTGTTGTTGCAAGTATTTGTACAGACGTATGCGCAGGTAGGCGTCAGGTCGACTGTGGGCATTGGGGTTCAAACCAGAAGCTTTGGGCAGAGTCAAACCCCTGTCCCACTCGACCACCAGCTCTCTGTACAACGTGACCGCCCTCCTCTCCACGGACTGCGTGCGCAGCGGTTGTGATGCTAACCTGTCGATGACGTAGCGGAGGGCTGTCCTGCGGTTGTCAGAGTAGACTGAGGGGCTGGAGTTGCAGGCGATTAGGTTGGAGGCGTCGTGGAACAGGTGGACGTTGACCAAGTCCAGACCCCTGTTGATAAAACGGCCAATGTACACATGGTGACCTGACCGACATGTGTGCATAGATAAAAATACACCTCACTTCCTCCCCTCATACACATGTAAACACACACAGACACACCTTGACATGCATACATAAACTGCAATCGCACCAATCCATGCATAGTCTCATAATGTGTGTGTATGTGTGTGTGTGTGTGTGTGTGTGTGTGTGTGTGTGTGTGTGTGTGTGTGTGTGTGTGTGTGTGTGTGTGTGTGTGTGTGTGTGTGTGTGTGTGTGTGTGTGTGTGTGTGTCGCCGTGGCGATGTGGGGCGTGCTGGGTAGTAACTACAGAGCTTATCGCTGAGGTCATCCTGAAGCAAAGCCAGTCCACGAAAAAAAACACATTAGTCTTGTGTGTGCAGCTTTCAGCCCCTTTCTCTCAGTGTCACCAGAAGACAATTAATGGGCCTTTAAGCGACGAGCTCCGTCCGTGAAACAAGCCCCGCTTGAAGACACTGAGCAAATAGCAACAACGCACTGGCAAAACACAAGCGCTGTTTGTTGAAGCAGCCTTAGCTCCCGTCCCTACGGCAACTGTGTGTGACCGGCTAAACCTCCGAACAAAAACGGAAGGCGCTCTAATCCACGCTCATTGTTGTGTGGGCCATTGAGCGTGTGGCTGGGTATACACTCACAGACACAATGACCTGGGTTTGGCTTTCACATCCTTTCTGCAATCATTTGGAATTGCTCCGACTTTTAAGTCAGCTTGGATACGAATGCTTGAATCTGAACCAACGTAGTTTGGAGTTACGATTTGAATCAGGCAGCTTCTAGGGGAGGAATATTTGGAGCTCCTCATTGGGTGGAGGGGAGGAAGAGACCCCGCCCTCTGGGCCAGGGGGAGAGTCTTCCTCCTGTGGGGATGAGCAGCAGGAAGGGCAGGAGGATACGTACTGGTTGTGTATGAGCCAGCGAGTCCTCATGAATCCCTTCCTCGACCACTTGAACTGCGAGGGACACACAGACACACACCGATTAAAGGAACACACACAAAACAGCAGGGAGCAGACTGCTGGTGATTATTGATTCCTCCACATCATTTGTCCCATCTCCCTGTCAGCGCAGAGTGGACCTCCTCCACTGTCCCCCCCCACACACACACACACACACACACACACACACACACACACACACACACACACACACACACACACACACACACACACACACACACACACCAGGACACCATTCAAATGCACCCCCCTGCAGCCATGCAGATGCATACTCACATCAGGCCAGAAGTTCTTGGGGAACTTCTCCTTCTCCACCGTGCCTACACCGTCCAGGGAGCCCACAAACTTGCTCTGTCCCGACACCACCTTGAAGTCCTTCACTGATAGAGGCCCGGAGAGACCGTACAGAGAGACAGAGACAGAGAGATCCAGAGAGGGAGCAGTGCGGAGAAACACAGAGAGACACAGAGGACACACGGAGAGACACAGAGGAAGACAGAGAGAGACAGGAAGACAGAGAGACAAAAAGACAGAGAAAGAGAGACGTACGGAGAAACACAGAGAGACACAGAGAGGACACACAGAGGAAGACAGAGAGAGACAGGAAGACCGAGAGAGACAAAAAGACAGAGAGAGAGAGACGTACGGAGACACACAGAGGAAGACAGAGAGAGACAGACAGAACACGATACAGAGGGGATTAAGATACAGAGAAATGAGAGAGAGGGAATGAGAGAGAGAGAGAGAGAGAGAGAGACAGATACAGTTATAGGGGGAGAAGAGAGACATAGAGAGGGAGATAGAGAGGAGCCCGAGGTGAGCGAGAGGGTTGAGAGAGACGAGAGGGAAAAGAGAGAATAGGATGTACAGAAAGAAAAAAGAGAAAGGGAGAGAGGAAAGAGTTGACGAGAGACAGAGGGAGAGAGACACACACACAAATAGAGAGATAGAGACGGAGATAGAGTGAGTGAGAGAGAGAGAGAGTCATGAAGGGTAAAGAGTGGGAAAACATGCAACCAGCAATCAATAAACTGGTGTTAACCTCATCAGAGCGGCGTACAGCAGCCGGGGATCTATAAGCCGCCATTAGAGGGGGGCTATGGGGAGAGAGGCTCCGGCGGACAGGGAGAGAGAGGGAGAGCCTGCCAGCGCCTGGGATGTTTATGGTCCTTCCATGAGGTCTTCCAAAGGGGCTTTTTCAACCCCTAACGTGACTGGACTGTGCAACAGGGAAGAGAGGAGCTGCTGCCCGCCCCCCCCCCCCCCCCCTCACACACACACGACTGGCAATTTTTTCAATTTCTATAGAATATGCTCCCCTGAGTGGAATATGTGTAATTATATGCAGGGAAGGTGTGTCTGTTCCTCTCTGAATTAGAATGATGATCTTGGATTCACGAGGGAGGGACACTTTGCTTGATTTATCATTTCCTCTCTAGTAAGAAAAATACATAAGGTAAGATAATACAAATACAAATGCAAGCAGCAATATAAATAATAATCACCATAATAATACTGATAATACACATCACAAATATCATTATCATATTATTAAAATATTATTATCTAAAAGGTCAAATAATTGTTGTTTTTATTAGATTGTGGTGATAGCTATTATTACTATCATTATTATAATTATGATTATTAATTAATCAAAAGTGCATCCCTACTGTGTTGCATGGACAGACGTGTACCTACCAGCGAAGTCGTACTGGTAGACGTCCTTCAGAGACGTGTGTATGAAGTACATACTCCCCAGCGCCTGTGAGGAACACAGCACTGCTTCGTCAGCTGGACTCAAACAGCCAATCAGAGCCCTGCTCCCACCGAGCCCATCTAGAGTACAGTTGAACAGGTTGAACAGGCCGTCTGAAGGGTTTCCCCCTCAAGACACGGTGAGCATGGCGCTATGGCGTTAAAACACGTCCTGGGGCAGAGTCCCCGCAGAGCTAGGACGGTGGATTCCATCTGGGGCGGCGGCATGCGGGTTGGGAGGTAGAGCGGGGGTGGCTGGTAGACGGAGGGCCGTGGTCTGATCCCTTGGCTCCACCTAGAGAGCAGAGGCTTCCCTGATTCACCCTCCCTCTCACCGCTCCAGACCAGCTGGCAGTTGCATTGCTGACACCGCCGTTGGTGGGTGAATGGGTGCATGAATGGGTGAATGAATGCTAGGCAATATTGTGAAGCGCTTTGATTGGCCACTGGTTAGACCAGCGCTATATAAATGCAGTCGATTTACCATTTAACCATTGGACTCCAGTTTCCTTATTCAGAGCTTCTCAGTGAAACGTTTCAACCAAAGGAGAGAATATGGGAGCAGTTGTTTGGCGGCCCCATCCCAAATGAACCCAGCGTGCCCCCGGACATAAATGAGCGTTAATAGAGATGTATAGTGTGTACTCACTCTCACAGACACACACGCGCACACTTTGGCACCCAATCACCGTTGACGTGGCCCTGACAATTTTTTTAATGTACTAACTGCCCGCTCCAGTGATCTGATTAATCACAGGCTCAGGGATCAATAGAAACAGAAAATTAAAACTATTTGAAACGTATTAAGCAGCAGGAGCCCTGCTGTCCGTCCGCGGGAACGAGGGGCCGAAGAGAAATCTTCCAGGGGCCCAGAGGGTGTGACGGAGCCCCCCCCTCCCCCCGCCTCCACACACACAACACACACACACACACACACACCCACACACACACACACACACACACACACACACACACACACACACACACACACACACACACACACACACACACACACACACACACACAGGTCCCTGAAGGGACCATTAGTCTTGGCTGTCAGAGCACCATCATTATCTGATGGAAGGGGTCTTGATGTTAGTGACTTAACTTCTCCTACAAAGAAAAGCTCCAGAAGAGGTTGAGAGGTTGAAACCTGTATTCTCTGTATTCATGTCCTTCCACTTCTATTACAGGTACATCTTTATGGTATAGATGAAACACCCTTCAGATTTAACGCCATAGAAAACAATGTGTTGCTGATTCCATTGCTCCTTTGAAAGACCTTCAGCTGCTGTACGTGACACATGAGCGCGTGCAATACTGAAATACTAATAATACGCGTTTATTTATCATCAGCCAAATCTATCACAGCTGGACATGAACTGAACCATCGGGACTGTTGGTGTGTTTTCCTTTGGTATAGGCACTAGTTACCAAAACAGCCCCCCCACACACACACACACACACACGGTAAAGACCGCCCCCCACACACACACACACACACACACACACACACACACACACACACACACACACACACACACACACACACACACACACACACACACACACACACACACACACACACACACACACACACACACACACACACACAGACACTGTCCTCCACAGACTCTGTGCTACACTTATCTTCATCCATCAGGTTTGTGCACAGTTTAATAATAAAATATTGACTTAAAAGCGATTTTTTATCAAAACATCATTTGTACTTGGGAATGCATGCAAGTCCCCCCCCAACCCCCACCCCCCCTCCACTGAAGGCTGTCCCCTTCCCTCCCACCCTGCCTCCCCCCCCCCCCCCCACCATTCCCACCCTGTCCCCCTAAACTCTCTGCAGGCCCGTGACTGATGATGCTCAGCCAAAACAAACAAATTGAAAATCAATGCAGCTGGCATGGACAAAATTAGACAGCGGCTGGGAGGGGGTGGTGGTGGGGTTGTTGTGGTGGTGGTGGTGGTGGTGGTGGTGGTGGAGTAAGGTGGGATGGGTAGGTGGGGTGATAGTGGTGTGGGGGGCTGGTTGTGTTGGGACGATGTTGTGTGTGGTGGGGTGATTGGGTGGTGGGCTGGGGTACGGGTGCATTTCGGGTGGAGGGGGGGGGTTCCTTAAGGGGCAAAAGGGTACAGGGAGAGACCCCCCCTCCCCTCCCCTGAGATGTATTCATTGTATACAAATGGCCTGGATCAACCGTTTTAATCTGGGGTTAAATGTATTGACGGTTCTCCCACACCCTCCCCTCAGCAAAACCATCACACCTGGCCCTGTGAGTCCCCCCTCACCCCTAAATCCCCACCCCACTGCTGTCCCGTGCAGGGGCCCCACCGCTGACCCCTACTGTCAGCGCCCGGGCGTGGCGGGCGTCACCTGGAGGAGACAGGGTTAATAGTTTAAAACACACTGAGCCCCACTGTCCCTCCTCCCCCCTCCATCCCACTGCCTCCCCCTCTCCCCACTGTCCCCCCTTCACCCACTGTGTCCCCTTCACCCCCTACAGCCCCTCCCGCCACCCTCCTTCCACCTCTTCCCCCCACTGTCACCCTCTCCCCACTGTCCCCCAACCCCCCCACTGTCCTCCACCCACCTCCAGCCACTAGGGGATGCTGCAGAGGCTACAAGAACCACCCGTGGTCTGCCTCCTCAACCCCAGAAAGGTTTTAATCCAGTTGGGACACGAAAACACAAATCGGTGAAAGAAACAAACAGATCAAAGAGTTATTCCACAAATGATCACACACAAAGTGTTCGCCACACCAACATGTGGATGGGTGGGGCTTTGGGGAGAACAGCGCTGATGGTTTCCGTGACATAGGGGGGAAAAACGAGAGTGCAGGGCAGCATGATGTGTGGGCCAGCTGTGTAATGGAGGGTGTAGCATCACGGCTACACAATGCTACGACAACAGCCTTTTAACGAAGGCTTAGGGTGACTGATGAGAGCTGCGTGCCAGCCGGCTCTGAATGTAACGCACTTTAATGATCTCACTTTTGTCTGCGCCACCTTCCGATAGCCAATAGCGTGATGGGGTGTAATTGCCGTAACAACGCACGGTATCACCAATCACAGGGATGGATGGGTGGAGCGTGGAGCTTGGGGTTTGACCGTGAGTCTGCGCAGACCCAGTCTCTGCACTGGATTTAGATAATAAAGTTATTTCTAAAACACCAGAATTGATAAGACGGAACGATTAATAGGCTTGAAACAATGGGCTGACTAATCAATGATGAATCGATTATCTTTTAGTATCGATTGACTTTAGACTGAAGAAAAAATAACAACCATTTGTTGACGATAGCTTGAAAATAATTATTATTGGGTTGCTTTCTCCTTTTCAGATTGTTTGTCTGAATTATTTTAATAAGCTTCATTTAATTTCATTATAGTTCTCCTAATCTTCAAATTCTTTAAAGTGCTTCATGAAAAAGATGTAGTATTATAAGTACAACAAGGATAGGTTGACATGAACGTCTGTTTCTAGAAAGGGTTCTGAAGGGAGTGTAGCTGCCCCGGCTGTAATGGCGTTTATGTTGAGGATGCTGCCATCTAGCGGAGAAACGGTTTTACTAAAACTGAATTACTCGAATGAGGATTGCGCGTGTTTGAAAACTGCTTTCTTCACTCAAAAAGCAATACTCCTAAGTAAAATATAGAAGGATAAATATATTAACATTTAATCCAAAAAATAGCCTTGTAATAAAAAAAACGGGAAAAAAAAAGGATTTTGATATTTAAGTATTTTCATCACATTCAATCATTTCTAAGTCAGAAAAAAATATTAAACAATAAAAGCAACACTGAAACATGTCGGAAAATCTTTCTTTTGTTTGGTATTTCCTCAAGTGGAAGAACCGGCTGACCCAAGCGAGCAGACAGGGAAACATGATTACGGTAATTTAAGATGAAAACGACAATGAAGAAATGTCCCTCAAATGTCACAAAAGTATTTTCCTAAGTCATCCAACTCAAGCGCAGTCTCTTTGGTTCTCACCGTAAATCGGTCCTCCGCTTTGAACTGGTTGTCCACGTAGATGCAAGTCTTGTCGTACGTCTTCATCTCCCCGCTGGACTCGATGCTCCTGCAGCAGAAACACTCCTATAGTCTTTACTGTAGTAGTAACTCTGATGATACTCTGATGTTCTTAGTTTTACTTGGTGAATGTTTTCACCAAGCACACATTTTCTTTAGTTTGGATCAAAGCTTCTGTTACAAAAGATTAACAAATAAACCTCTGTTACATGCTAATAAATAGATTATTAGTAGTGTTACCGTTAATAATTGAATATGTTACACTACTAAGTATAATTTAATAAGTATTAAATAAAGAGCTAGACTAGAGCATTTAACGGTTGACACGTGATGACCTTTGCACCACATATACACACACCAAAGCCCACCTAAAGAAGTTCTCAGCATGGCCCATGTTGAGCATGTAGTCCTTCCCCCCCACCTCCTGGAAGTGCAGGGCAATAAACTGGGGCTTGTGTCTCCGGATGGTCTGGAGAGAGAGAGAGAGAGAGAGAGAGAGAGAGAGAGAGAGAGAGAGAGAGAGAGAGAGAGCAGAGAGAGAGAAGAGAGAGAGGAGAGAGAGAGAGAGAGAGAGAGAGGAGAGAGACGAGAGAGAGAGAGAGAGAGAGAGAGGAGAGAGAGAGAGAGAGAGAGAGAGGAGAGAGAGAGAGAGAGAGAGAGAGAGAGAGAGAGAGAGAGAGAGAGAGAGAGAGAGAGAGAGAGAGAGAGAGAGAGAGAGAGAGAGAGAGAGAGATGCATGCATAGGGTCAACACAGTTTATTACAGTGAGAGGTAAACTTATCCATTTGAGGTCATAGGAAGAAAAAAGAAAAAAGCAGATTTTTCCACTGCGATAGCCAAGGCTGTGGCCTTATTTGGGCGGTAAAGGGGAAGTCTCACGAGAGTCTTCTATGAGAGAAGTTGTGCTAATTTATGATTTTATTTATTCATTTGTCTTCTCCTGGGTCCAACTTTTACCAATCATGGCAATCCCAAAACTGAGCCGAGAAACAACCTACAAAAACACACGTTGTGTTTCTACTCTGGATGACCAGCAGAGTTCCTATCTTTCTACGGCTGCTGCAGTGATTCATGACAGAGCAGACAGAGCAGGACACCAGACTCACCGCATAGAACTCCTGCAGCCATCCACTCTGAATCTCGCCCACCTGTGAAGAGAACAAAACCGATCACTTCTCCAGCTCGAGGGTGTGAGCCGTGGGCCTCTTCAGACCCGGACACACACACACACACAGACCAAGCACACACACAGACCTGGACACACACACACACACACACACACACACACACACACACACACACACACACACACACACACACACACACACCACACACACACACACACACACACACACACACACACACACACACACAGACCAAGACACACACACACACACACACACACCACACACACACACACACACACACACACACACACACACACACACACACACACACACACACACACACACACACACACACACACACACACACACAGGAGGGACAGCTCCGGTTGATCTAGAGCCAAAACGTTGACAACCAAAGTGACGCTTTACGTTACCCGTGTCCACGGGTAACGCTGCCCAGACAGCAATACGAGGCAGAGAGGAAAAACTATGCTCAATTATTAGTTTTCTGTTTACTTTTGGTGAACTAAAGTTTTTCCTACAAGGCCCCAGTAACCAACTCAGTCCTCTTTCTGAAGCCAACCGTGTATATGTAATATCTTATGTAATATCTTGAATAATATAACTCACGTGCCAACTGCTCTCCAGACACGAACACTCTAGGGCTTTTCTTCTTGTATGAGTCTAGTTTGATTGTTTGTGTCTGTTCGTGTGTGTCTGTATGTGTCTCTGTTTGTGTGTAGGTGTGCGTGGAGGTGTGTGTGTGTGTGTGTGTGTGCGTGTTTGTGTGTGTAGGTGTGTGTGTGTGTGTGTCTTCATGTGTCTGTACATGCCCTTCTCAAGTAGCCAACGAGAGCTCCGACCCCCCTCCTGTGCTCTTTGGACAGGTGTGTTTTAATGTGGACAATAGGAACATAAAACATGCATGAGTATAACAAATCCTCACAGCGTATGTCAGACCCAATCCCTTTCCCAATCCCAACAGTATCTCCTTTTTTAATAACGCTTTAATCCAGCAGGACTGGATTAAACAACACAATACAAATCAGTGTTAGTCAGTGTAGCGGTGGCTAGAGTTCGACTCCCGCTGCCCAAAGGTAACCGACTCAGTTTGATTCCCAAAGGTTTGGCATAACAACTGTCACTGAACTCACTGAGCATTGCTTTCCTGCAACAGCGTCTACTCCAAGAGTAAAAGGTCAATGGAAGTGGCTTATATTATGGGATGCAAAGGTGACCCAAAACACAAATGTGAGGTAATTATGAAAACAACCTTCAACTCAACCAAAAGAGAGGAATTACTTGGTGGTGGCATTTGAATTTCCTGACCTCTCTTGGGGAGGGGGGGGGGGGGGGGGTGATCAACATACAAATGTGGAGCGAGGTTAGGGATGGGGTCAGGTGGTGGTGGTGGTGGTGGTGGTGGGGGGGGGGGGTGCAGGTGAACCTGTGCCATGCTCAGCAGCACATTTGCATGCATCCTGCATTTGCATGGCATCGCAGAGAAGAGAGTACAACCATGAGCTCAGGAGCCTAAAGACTCCAGGGCCACAGAGAGCTATTTATTGACAGAGCAGAAGCCTGTTGTCTGCTCGGATCCAGCCAGGAGCCGATCAGACAACGGTTTTCATGGCCATCAGTTTGAATGGAAACACGTTGCATTGATAGCATAAGGACATAGTCTGTCTGCTGGTTTTAGCATTGTGCCAACATTCAGAAGGACGCTTATCAAAAAGGTGATTTTATGGTTTAGTCAAGGGGAAATGTGGATATGCCCAACTTCCGTCTGAGACATTACGACACAAGAGCTCTTCTGTGGTAAAAGCCAGTGTCACCAAATGTAAGATCTGCTTGTCTAGCGTTAGAACATACACTTTCTTAGTAATGACCATTTCAATGGTATATTCATGCTGTACAAAGTTGCTATATGCCAACTATATGCCCAAACATCTGGACTTGAGTAAAGCAGTCAGTCTTTATCGGGAACATCACTGGGGGTCATACAGCACCACTACACAGTTCACTGGATTACAGTGCAGCACACTGGATCACTGTCTGCTCAAGTTCCTGGGCTTATCCTGAAAGCTGGGTAAATGTTTACACAAATCTGTGTGTGTATGTGTGTGTGCGCGCGCGTGTGTGTGTGTGTGTGTGTGTGTGTGTGTGTGTGTGTGTGTGTGTGTGTGTGTGTGTGTGTGTGTGTGTGTGTGTGTGTGTGTGTGTGTGTGTGTGTGTGTGTGTGTGTGTGTGTGTGTGTGTGTGGAAAAGCTTTGCTGTCCCTACGGACATCATCTTTATGTTTACAAAGTTTTCCCACAATGGGATCTAACATGTTTTAGTTTCGTCTCAGATAGGCCACCGGAAACATGGAGCTCAGCCAAATTTCCATGAGCGTATCCCCCCATCACACACACACACACACACACACACACACACACACACACACACACACACACACACACACACACACACACACACACACACACACACACACACACACAAAAAAACCAATGACAAATGGGCCCCAACATGTTATGACAGGCTTGTTTTTGCCATAAATAAAACAACGCACATTGCTTGATGAAGAGAGCGAAACACATCTACCACGATAAGGGTTGGAATGCGCCAGACCAAGACACACCAACAGTGATGTACCTTCCCTGGTTAGACGCATAGATCACTTTGATCTGTGTTGTTTCACGAGTACAGGCACCGGGCTGTGTTCTTACACAGGAAGGACGGGCTGTGACGAGGTTGTGAACCAGAAGGAGCTATTATGTGACAGAAAATAATTCAGAATATCGAGTGTTCTTGAAAAGATAACTTATTATTGGATTCCTCATTCCTCCGATTAGCAGGATGTATGTCAAAGTGCAGCCAAGCATAATGAATAAAGCTAAGGGGTACTTTCCAAACGTAAACATGGTGTGTAAGCGGGACCAACAGTTCATAAGGCAACAAGAACTCAATAAAACTACAGCAAAAATACAAGTCGAGTTGTCTTCCTCAATACTTACATTGTCAAATAGTGAGCCCACATTGGCGGTGATCAGCAGCACATCAGTGTGCGTTTCCATGGTGCACAACCCCGACCTGCAGAAACACTCCACGAAACTCCGAGTAGATCAACGACGGGTGCAGACCTTCTCTTCAGAGCTCAGGACGACCGTAAGGACCTCACTTCAAACTAGAATCGCGAAAAACGATAGATGCATATAGGGAGGCGTCTGACTTTCTTTCCCAACTAGTGGTCGTATGCTGATGGCGGGCTGTTGCTTCACGGTGTGGTTGTAGAGCGGTGAAGCGGCGTTCGTCTCCATCGTCGGTCAAGAAGTGGCGGAGTAGGCGGGGATTTGGGTCTTCATGGCGGTTAATTGGCCTACAGAGACTTAGCGGACTTAAAGGCTGGACGGGGCATCTGCTGCTGCGTTGCCAGACGCGGACTGGAGCGACGCGGTGATCCTCGCGGCGCGGCGGGGAGCGCTCGAAGGCCCCGCCCACACGGAGGCACCGCCCACACGCGCTGCCGGTCGTAAATCTGCGGTGTCGCGATTATTTCCATCCTTCACCCATTTCACCCCATCCTTACCTTGCACACACATTTGTTTATTCTGTGGGTAAACTTCTTTTTAGTGATATCTAAGAAAACTTTTATTTGATAAACATGATGGAACTTCCCTCATAAAAAAAGCCTCACATAGGTAACTATAGTGTTTGTTGATTTATGCAACGTGTAGCCTTGTTACTAGGCGACCAACTAGGCTTCACTATTAATTTGTATACAAATACAGCAATTGCACACAGGAATACATTTGTTGGCCGATAAATCCTTCATTAGAGAATCATCATTCACTGTGGAATGAGTCTGTTCGTACATTCCCGGGATATAGAAGGGCACTGACCTGGACATTCATATGCTCAACTGAACCAATGAGATTCAACACTGGACTATAGCTTTGGATTAAACAGTTAAAGTCAATAGTGAGCCCGTCCATATTGTGCATAACGTGTAACAGCCGATACCATATTATATTAAGAGTGTCTCTGATACAAGTATTAACCACTCCTCATAGCACAAACACATGTCGGGCTGGGGGTTCACCATCTTCTAGCAGTACCACAAGATGCCCAGGGGAAGCAAACAGTTAAAGGACCACCAGCAGAGCCTTTGCTTGCTCTACACAAGCAACTTGTCGAGCCATTTGGCAGCTCAGACTTCTCTTTCCGGAACCGTGTTCTTTAGTCACATTTCCATCTCGGGGTGGTTGCCATGCGTTTGGGGGGGGGGGGGGGGGGCTAAGTGGGGGGAGCAACTGCATTCTGGGCTTTGTCCCTGCAGAGATTCTGAGGTCCATGTTCACATGGACACAGCCTCTAAGAATATAAAACAAGGCTTAAAGTCACAATCTTAGAACTTTTATTCTGACAGACATGTAACATCTTACGGGCTATTCCTGATAACACAGCAGAGCCGGGCCGCCGGTGGCTGGCCAAACGGCCAGGGCTGCCCTCCATCGGGCCAGTCTTCAACAGAACCCAAACCCAGTCCAAGTCTCTCACGGGGGACTCTGTCAGGAACCCGGGCCAGGAGGAGGAAGAAGAATGGAGCAGTGGAACAGGAGTGAATGGAGGCGCTTGGCAGGCGCCGAAAGAACGAGGAAAAACCCTCCAGTGTCCCGCTCCGAACAAGATGTTTAATAAAGGTGGAGTAAAAAGAGTGGTGAGAATACGTGCTTCATGGCCCCTTCCCAGGCTGGAGCGATGGGTTTAGCGATGGACTGTGGTGCATATTAGCTGAAACGAGGACATTAGCTGGGTCACATCTTCACAACCTCTGTCCAGATCCTGGAGTGGACATATTTTTAACTTCATGATGTGACGAGTAAACATTCATCGGAAAACAAGCACAGAAAGGAACCAGCAACAGCTGGACATCTCCTAAACAGAAGCCCAACCCCTGACGACCTTTGCACATACAATCTGGACTGTAATGTAAAACTTCTTAAGAGATATAAACACCATAGAAACATATTCATAGCTAATATGAAACGTAACAAAAATGGCACTACTGTCGCCTACGCCGCGGTGCATACTAGCCAGTCCCGCGTCCCTTGTCGTCTGTCTGGAGACCAACCAGCTGAATCCTTTGGAGTTCCGTATTATCCTAGGTCAGATTAGTAAGAGAGCTGTAACTTTCAACATCGTTAACAATAACAAACGGGCTAATAAAAAGGAAAATCTGAAAATCATAACTACTGAAACAATACAATGCCACAGGATGAATACAAAAACATTGACGAAACAAAATGAAATCACTTGGCCTCCTTTGTATGCACCGCATTGCCAGTCTAACCAAATAACAAGAACAAAGTCCGGCCTCCCATTGGAACATTCCATGAGGGAGACTGGGAGGGGTCAGCGATGAGGCCCACCGTATGCTGCCCCAGGCTGCACCCAGGGGGGGTCTTACAGGGAAGGGTGGACACCAGGGAGGGCCATAGTCTGTCCTGGGGTCCTGGTAGACCGGGAGCCTTTCAGGCTGGATTCAGCGGTCCAACCCGCCACCTCCCACAACTCTGCGTGGCTCCTGGCAGGAGCTCCTGGCCCATGTCCACTTCTTTCAGGGGCTTCAGGAGCGGCTGCGGTCCTCTTGGGCTCCCACCAGGATTTTGCTGTACAGCTTCTGCTGCTCCTCCTTGAAGGTATCCTTTACCTTCCCCCGCTTCAGCCCTCCGTCCCTGCAGACGTTTACATTAAAAACAGGTTGCTTTTATCTATTGACTTACAATAAGTACATTTGTACTTGGAGAAATAATATATCGCTGTCGGTACAGTAAGGATGTTCTTAGAAGCAAGTGCCAAGAGCCAACAATAGGATAGCTAGCATAAGAAGCTACACAATGCTTAGTACTCTAGTCTAGGGTACTCAGTCTAGAGGAACTCTGAATGGACAAACCAAAGCCATGCGGTCAGCAACACTGCGTCAATACTGGGTTCAGACATCCTATTGGCTACTGCTTATTTGTACTGGTAAGTAGTTGACGGTTTTAGCTAGTCCACTACTGGGTAAACACTATAACCACATATCTCAAAAGT
This sequence comes from Melanogrammus aeglefinus, assembly GCA_900291075.1. Classification (NCBI taxonomy): domain Eukaryota; kingdom Metazoa; phylum Chordata; class Actinopteri; order Gadiformes; family Gadidae; genus Melanogrammus; species Melanogrammus aeglefinus. The sequence goes on from OLKM01000105.1 coordinate 215,847, forward strand.
TATTACCAGTGTTATTACCAAATAGTGAACCAACCACGACTCGTTTTCAGTATGCTCACCAGAGTAGGTCCACTAGTCCTCCTTGCCTGGCGATGGCAGCTTTGACTCGGTTGGCGAACTGCACGGCATCCTCCCCTTCCTGTCAACAGAGGCATGACAACACGCTGTCTGAGTCTGGTGCTCTACAGACGTTTACATTGTGGATGTGTGGGGTTGTTCAGGGAACCGTGTGCAGGATGTACGCATCACAGGGAGAGGGGAATGCAACTCAAAGTGAGGAAGGCTGGGACACACATCTTGCCTTGAATTCCATCAATGACTGAGTCCAGCAAAAACCCTACAGCACTCCTGAGGAATATTGTACATCACAGCGTGGATGATTGTCATTGCACATTTAAAGAAGAGGGTAGCCTGGTCTTTCACTAAGCTCTATTCTGCATCTGTCTGCTTTACTATAGTACCGGCACAATTGATTTGAGTCCATTATCTCATCAAGTTATCCTATGGTTATGCCTCTTCGTTGGATAGTAGCTTTGGTACCCAATTGTAATGAACCATGTGCAAAGAAATATGAAACGACAATGTAAACTAGCTATGTCCCCGCATGTGCATTTTCTGAAGAAACTCTTGTCGTTGCGCCAACTCGTCGTGTGCACAATATTCTGTGAACATGCTAATGCTGGCGAGGCTAGGCTGTGCTGAGAAAATATCAGTTTCAAGTTAACTGTGCCAGCCTCTGTATAAGCTCACGTTTGACTGCACCCGGTTCATTTCTGGCCCGTCAGGACATCCCTTCTCTGTGATATGGGTAAACCATTGGCCAATCACAGACGCTTCGATTTGACATTTTGTTTCCAAATCGTAATCAGTTGGCTCTCTTTGACATCTCTTTAGGAGGAGCACGGTGGAGCCCTCACCTCTCTGAACATTGGGGGCAGGTACCACACGCTGCACACGATGGCCCAGCTGCTCATCATCCGCAGCAGGTAGCTGACCATGCCGTACTTGCTGCTGTTCCAGAAGGCATCTCCAAAACGGGGATCATACTGAGACATTGGAAGACAAAAACACCATTAAAACGTCTCAACGGACACGGTGCTCTACGATGTAAATAAGGAGGGTGTAGCGTGTAAATGGTCAAAGTGACTTTGAAAAACAAACATACTGACACAACGCAGCGATGACTAACCTTGATGGCTACAGGGTAGACTTTGGCCTCAATCTCAAAACTGCCTTTCTTGAACATCATGACTGAGGTGTTGTTGATGCATGTCCCTGGGTTTGGAACAAACAAGTTCATGAATAAAAAGTTCAAAACGCCGTTACAACATTCAGGTTTTTTTCAACTGAAAAGACACAAACCTACCTTCTGGGAAAATGAGAATAGGCAACTTGGACTTATCCTCTGCATGGTCACTTAGCCTGCAAAAAAAGAAATGTGAAACTGTCAAACTCCTGACATTAACGCAGAGCAAGAGTCCTGTGTGATACATTAACGCAGAGCAAGAGTCCTGTGTGATAATGGCATGGGTGTTGTGTTACCTTTTGGCCACTAGATGGCGGTCTTTGACTTCAGAGCGTTCAAACCAAATGTGTGGGCAGGCTTTGACCATAGACCTCTGGATGACCCCCATCAGCCCCCCGTGGATCTGACCCACCTGGAACACAAGCACAATACAAATACAGCTAGCTGATCTGGGAGCAGCCATCCTGGGAGAATAGGTGCTTGATCTCTGCATGCGAGCCCCTTCAGCGGAGCGCTGTGGTTACCATGGCATAGCATCCGTCGCTGGCCAGGATGATGACGTCGATAGGCGAGGTGTGGTTGGCCACACAGATTCCTCCGTTCTTGGGTTTGTTCTCACTGGGGAAGCAAACATAAAACAAGCAGAAAGAGTGTCAACATCGAATTACGACGCCTGCGGTTGGTACATTTATTACAGGAAATACAGAGGTGTGTTGAAATAAAGAGGCCAACACTCAGAACGGCAGACGCATAAAGTGACTCCGTTTGCCACTGCAGAGAAGAGGACTTGAACATGAGGTTTGTGAACCGTGAGGCATGCATTACCCCAAGGCTACGTTCCAGAGGCTCATCAAGGCGGAGCGAGCCAGAGAGAATAAGACTCATTAAAAGGAAGCAAGTACATATTTAAGCCAACGTGCAAACCTTCAACACATTGTAGTGCGGGTTGGCTACCGAATGAAATATTTCTGAAGGCTTGCACCTTGAATTAATATCTACATATGGGCGTGGCAGTAGCTCAGGATGTAGAGCAGGTTGACTTTAACCGGTTACTAGATCGATCCCCGTCTCCTCCTAGCTCAGTGTCGAGGTGTCCCTGAGCAAGACGCCTCACCCTAACTGCTCCCGACGAGCTGGCTGTCGCCTTGTATGGTTGACTCCGCCGTCGCTGTGTGAACGTGTGTATGAATGGAGTCGCTTTGTACAAAGCCGCCCGCTTAAACCCCTATAGGTTAAAATGTACATGTTGTGGTGTCATGTGAGTGTGGTTCTGCCTGTGTTGCCATCATTTCTTCGGATGGCTCTGAGACTAGATAATCTAGAAAGACAAGAACTCAATGCAAATACACCCGGGCAGGCTGGCATAAGCCTGCAGTAAACAACCTCCCACGTCATCCCAGGACGACCGAGGCGCTCAGTGAGGGCCCTGACAGGTCATCAGCTCGCCGGTTCACCGTAGCAGGCCTTTGTGTTTACTTTAAACGGTCACACCTCTGTGTAGCATTAGATTGGACTCTGTAACTGGAGTAATTACTCAGTTAAACGTTACCCCATCCACAAACAAGCAGACACGTCACACTGCTGTTCTCAGGAGTATTTAATGTAGTCGGTTGAGGTTCAAGTAGATATCTGTTGAATTTTGGCACCATTAACCAATTATTACCAATAGTTACAATATCAATACTGTAATTTTAAGAACTGTTCACTTACGTTTGAAGATGTAAACCGAACTACATGAACAAAACAAGTAAATGCCAGCGATAGTCACAACACTCAAAATACACACTTTTGTCAAAGTGCCACGCTTATCTAGCCAGTAATCGTAGCTAACAATCTGTTAAATCAAGACACTGCCAACATCCTAGTCTACTGCTCCCAGACTTTGGTTGCTTGCTAATGAGAGCAAATCCAAAATAACTGATCCGCTGGGTAAGTAAAATGCCACACACACACACGTTACCTGTCGTGGTAGGTAATGATGGCGGTCAGCGCCCGGACGCATATCCTGTAGCACATGAGGTGCACCTTCTCGCTCAGGTAGTTCTTCACCCTAAAGAACACACACAGAGGTCGTTAGGGTCTGCCTACAGGACTCCACTGAGTCTCTGGAGTCGTCAGGCCTCAAATCTTCTGAAAATAAATCTTAAAAAAATTAATAAAAATAAAATATTCTTCCAAAACGAAGTCCAATCATTAATCGGAATGATTTTCACAGAACATGAACCACCATGATCTTACCTGCCGTTGGGAAGCAGTCCCACGATGGAGGTGAGAAACACCAGGAGACCAACCCCAGTGAAGGCCAGCGTGACCCTGTAATGGAGCACAAGACGTTAGGTCCACAGAGGTCCAGCCAGGGGAACAGTAACCCTAGACACCAGGATCGGGGAACCTATTCTGCAAGTGAGGTTGAAGGGTAAAGCTCTCCAAAAATTGCTCTCCAGAAGCAGGTCACCTTTTTCCTATAAAACTACCCCATTCCACAATCAGTTTCACTTGGCCCCTTACGTCAGCAGGACACATTAATAGAACAGATTAATAGAACACATTAGCAGCACAGGTTAAGCCGTCCAGCTGAGCTGTCCAAACACATCGGGAGGAAGGATGAGACGAGATTAATGGATGCATTAACATAAAAGGTGAAATGGCCATCAGGCTAGAGGGGCAGATCCTCGTCCTCTCAGCCCTGATGCCAGCACGGAGAGGAAGAATGGGGAACTCTGGTGAGACCGCGGCCTCTCTGCACCCAGCAGTGGCCTGATGTGTCTGACCACTGCTGAGTGGCACTCTGCCAGGCGGAGGCCCGGTTACTGGGCGGGCTTAACAGAGCCAGTTAACCAATCGGCTGCTCCATCTCCTCTTACATACATATTGTGTATTCCACAGACCCCATGTGATAGCAAGTTAGTAATTTATACATGCATAAACGGCCATAAATATTTTTTCAGTTGGACATTTGTATCATATCATTTACATAACTATTTGCATAACACACTGTCCTAAGACAACACAGTTGCCAACAGTCCATACTAGCGCTAGCAGAAGAGCTCCCTCATCCACAATAAAACCGCACTAACACATATCCAGCCGCTGACGTCTGGACGGCGGGACAAAGACCCCCCACTGTCCTCACAAACAAGACACTCTTCCCATCCTCCAGACTACTAACGGTTACGAGGGCGATTCACCCGCTTTGATAATCGTTTCAGTGTTCTGGGCTGGAAATGTGTCCGGCCGAGTGTGGCCTAAGATGTGTTGACACCAAAATGGGGTTAATGTGGGGGGCCAAGAGGAAGATGGTTGACACCCTAATGTGGTGTAGTGTCAGGGTCAGGCGGAAGATGGTTTACACCCTAATGTGGTGTAGTGTCAGGGTCAGGCGGAAGATGGTTTACACACCTAATGTGGTGTAGTGTCAGGGTCAGGCGGAAGATGGTTGACACCATAATGTGGTGTAGTGTGGAGGGCCAGAAGGGGGTAGATTGACACCATAATGTGGTTCAGTGTAGAGGATGAGGTGGGCTCTACACAGACGGAGCAGGCACCTGAGCGGCAGCAGGAAGCCGTAGCGGATGAGCAGGCCCAGGCCCCACAGCACGGTGAGCCGCAGGCTGATGTAATGGAAGTTGTAGTTGCTGCGGGTCAGCAGGTTCCAGGACTGCAGCTCCTCGGCGCTGAAGCGCTTGGTCACCTCGTCGTCCATGATGCTCTCCACGCCGCGGCGCGCAAAGTAGAAGATGTCCGACATCTCGAACTCCGAGGCCGAGTTGAGGTCCCGGTTGGAGCCGCTGCGGCGGATCTCCTTGATCTCCTCCTCCAGGGAGGTGGGCTCCCGGGCGATGATGGCTGAGGGGGGAGAGACCGGAGGGGCAGGGAGAGGTCATGGGGTTGGTCTGTACTACGGTGCCTCCATATTAACACATGGAGAAGGGATAAACAATTGCTAACATACCATTTGAGTAGGGTTTGTACAGCAGGTGGTTCTTCTCCTTGGCGCCCCTCTCTAACCGAAGCGTCGCCCACTGGGAGACGGAAGAGAAGAAGTCACGCTACCATGCGGATGGGCTCGTCTTGGACGCTGTTGTCACAGTTAGAACTAGAAAACACTCCGTGTTTTTGGGCCATCATTCATGGTTGGTTAACTTTGACGTAGAACCGCCAATATGAAAGAACACTTGCAGTCAAATTCATTAACCAATCAACATTCAGTATGATTTGGTGAACTAATACTGAATGAATTGACTTATCGTTCATGTATGGTTCAATGTAGTGATTTAAGTTCAAAGCTGGCGGACCTGTAAAACCCAAGCAGATGTTTTAAGAATAAAAATAAATGAAAAAGCGAGAACTTGGGGAAAGAGAACAAAGTGTTCCTTCTACAGGTCGGGGAGAAAAGGGGAGAGAAGGGGGGAAGATTGGGGGAGGGGGGAACACAGTTTGCATCGAGGTTCAATTCTGACCCTCACTATTTACTTTGACGTTATGCAACATGTTGCGGCTGTATGTTATATTCAAAAAGGCATCAGGTTGCGCTGGGCTAGGACAGAATGAAAGCTGTAGCACCAATAAGGCAGCGGTGTTAGGTTAAAAGAATGCCAAGAATGCATGTACACGAAAAAAGGTTTTTGCCTGCAGCACTGGATGTTCGTTTTGAAAACCTCCTCCCTGTTCCTTTGACTTGTACTGAGGGCTTACACTGCTGTGGCAGAGCAAGGCATTTAGAAATCTCCCACTGAAACCTAAAAGGAGGATGATTGCAATAAAATGTCTCAATTTGGGACTCACAAGTTTTACGTTTTATGGAGGTTAACATGTTATGACACCTTGTTAAAACTACATCTTCCAGTAAAGCCAATTTAGTCATGGGTTTGAAGAAACTAAATCATACAAATACTCCAAAGCAATGTCACTATCAATACAAATAATGCCCAAAGACAATCAAACCCTTTTTCTGCTAGCCTCTCTTCTGATAAGCCCTGCCATAACACGCCTCTAGACCGTGCCCCACATAGAGAGGTGACTGCATTTCTGTGAAAGGGAACACAGCCAACATGTGCTAGAGAACTGGGTGTGGAAGAGGTTCTTACATAATAGGCCTCCTTCCATCTCCCCTCCCGACATACACCCAAAAACAAACAGGATAAATCAATAAGAGCCAAGCATGGGGCTTCTAACAAGCCATCGTTTATAGAGCCATTGAGTCATGCTCCGATTTACATGTGCACAGACATTCAAAAGGGCTGTACCAGCCCCCCCCACGCCGCCTGACCTTTCCTAGAAAGCACTCCAAGGACCCTGCTGGGACTATTTTAGAGAGGAGATTTAGAAGACAGATGAACATCTTTGGTTTCATTGTCCAATGGCCTTTTCCCAAATAGAGTTGAAACCCTGCCATTTCAGGTTGTTAAAACGAATGCCATTATAAATAGTGTATTTATAGTGCTTTAATCTTGTGCAGTCCCGACTGAGTCATACCCTTGTGCGTTTACCTGCCTGGGTTCAGTTCCCGCTGGAGAGACCAGGGAAAGGCCTCCTCCAACTAGTTGTAAATAACTTTAGACCAAGAGGTCAGCCGCGTGGTAATCGCAAGAAATACCCTTGAAGCCAAAATCTTAAAGAAAGGAGGAGGTAAGGAGCGGTACAATGTGGCAAAAGGAAATGTTGAAAATTAAGCAATCAAGTGTACACTTTATTGTGACAGAAAAGACCCGCCTCGAAAAGGGACTTTACCTTTAAACAATTATTCGGCACTTTAACACTTACCTTAAAGACCTTCAGTAATGTTTTCATGTAGAGCCGTCGGATTCCAAATGACACCCCAAAGATGGCCGGCACGATGATGAAGACGAGAAGCATGGTGAACCACACGGTGAGGGAGATGCCCAGGAGAATGCATATCAAGTTGTTGAAGGGGTTGAAGAAGAGCCCCATATTGAAGTCCGGCAATCTCTTTACGAATAAGACAAAAAGTGTTGTTGCTGCTGCTACTTTTTGGACCTAAAGCGGTCCTAGTCCCTGATGTCAGAACACAACATTCATTAAATGGTCTAGCAAAACAGATTTCACACAAAGGAGTCCATGTCCACGGAAGTCGTTTTTCTTTTCTTCATCTGCGGCAATATCATTTCGTTTCATTATAAAACCCATCCATCGGTTCAACAACTCCGAGCGGACGATGGAGGTGAGATGTGGCGTCAGTTATGTGGTTTCTGCAGCAGGTCTGGTCCCCACACCCAGCGGGTGGTCCCACGCAGCTTCAGCAGTGGATAGGAGAGGAAACGCATAGCGGGTGGAAACCATGTCACCCTGCTCGGTTTTAGAGACCTGAAACACACAAAACCAGCAGCCAGGTCACTTTTTTCTGTCCTGTAGGACAATAGTTAGAAACAACAGTAACAGCAAGCGGCTGAACCAGGCTGTACTTCGCTACTCCGTATTTGGACGACACCCGGGTGGTCTGGTTAGTGACCCGGTGGAGTCCAGACAGACCACGCCGTTGTCTGGTTAGTGACCCGTGGGACCGGACTACACCCCGCAGTTGTCTAGTTAGTGACAGGACTACACCCTGCAGTTGTCTGGTTAGTGACAGGACTACACCCCGCAGTGGTCTGGTTAGTGACCAGGACTACACCCCGCAGTGGTCTGGTTAGGGACCAGGACTACACCCCACAATGGTCTAGTTAGACCCGCAGTGGTCTGATTAGTGGCCCGTTGGGACCAAAGCACGGACTACAGATGAACCAGCTGTGATGTTAACAACAGAGACCGGGGGGGCCGCCTGTGGGCTGGTGCTGCTCAAGGTACCAGGAGCATGTCACCCCACAATGGTCTAGTTAGACCCGCAGTGGTCTGATTAGTGGCCCGTTGGGACCAAAGCACGGACTACAGATGAACCAGCTGTGATGTTAACAACAGAGACCGGGGGGGCCGCCTTTGGGCTGGTGCTGCTCAAGGTAAAACGGCGAGCATGTCCATCACGCCCGGAACGGGGACACAATGTCCAGTGTTTGATTAACTTTAAAATAAACGAGTGTGTCGCTCCCCGGACGCGGAGGAGCGAATGCTAAAATTAGCTCGTTACTAGCATGCTAGGATTTGTGATCCGGCGATGCGCTAGTTAGCATGCTCCCCGGTCCACCGGGCTACATACACGATATAGATTAACGACGGCATATTACTCACGTTTGTGTTCATTTGCGGCCTAACCCTAACGGGACATTGAAAAGCTGATATACCGCAGAAAGAGAGGGGAAGTAAGTCCCGTGCAGGTACAGTAAGCAGTTCGGGAGGCGCTCATCACCGTCCGTCTTTGTCTGTGCGACTGCGAACTCAATCCGGGGGAAACAAGCCCGGAGCGGGCACATCGTGTTCTTTAGAAACGGTCCGGTCCCAGGCCAGCCTGGGCTTGAGACGAGGTCGCAAATGACGCCTGGTGGTGCCTGAGCCTCACTACAGCGATGAGCAGACACTAAAGATCAGTGAGAAGCTGGTCTTTTGTTCCTGAGCAAAGCTGTTTAATCTGTTTCTCACTGATCGGACACTTCGCCGCCAATAGAAGGGCTTTTAAGATACCCTTTTCTATGAAAATTAATGTTATAAAAAACTATAAAACCTAAAAACGAGAAAATGAAAAGCATTCAACTTAATATCAATGCCTAAAAATGGTAATATATATCCTACCATTTATAGGACACATATATAAAAACTCAGCACAATTGGTAGGCCTACTTGGGATGTCAAAAATCTTTATTCACACATGTACATCAATTAATAATGGTATTGATAATTGTGTCTATACAGCAAAAACAAAACAATTCTTTAATCATATTGAAGTTTTCAATCACCAATATGAATCAAAATGCAAAAACACTATTATTACAATATTTATACATTTACTTATGTGATAGCAAACACTTCTTTTTTGTACTTAAGGTACAAACATAAGGTCCAAAAAAGACTGTCCACCATTCACATGGCCTTCAGCAGCATTATATGTTGCTTTCTAGGAGTGCTTCAAAGTCTGGTGAGCAGACCATTTTGTGTTGGATGTGACCCAATACGGTCATATCCCCTGTCCGGCCTTCTGTCCCAATAGATACCAGTTCCTGGAACAAGAAAAACAAAAGGAAATGGGGTTGGGGTGAGGTTGTAAAAAAAAAAAAGTAACACTTCCAATAAAAGACTAAATATATTGATGAAACGTGAAAAGCTAGCAGAGGCAATTTAGCAACGTGTCATTTGTTAAAATGGTTTGTCATCCTGTCAGCATAAAACCAAATGCTCTCACTAAAAATAAGTGCAATCTAGTGTTTTAGGCGGTCCAGTCCTGTAATAAGCCCATCATTCAGACTGATGGAATGACTTCCGGCCCATCTCTCTACCAGACTACTTGTGCCACTCTGCCCATGCACTCTTACTATGATCGGAGTCTTCAAGCAGGCTAGGCAGAGCTCGTTCTAAAGCATTAGTCATGTGTTCTGGGGAATGGCGTGGTAAGGAGGCCTGAAGGGAGTGGTGGGACTCAAAATCAAACTTACTCTACCCTTAAAGGAAATAGATATTGGTAGCAGATGAGCAAAATACACAGCCGGATGTTTTCGAAAATTTGTGGGGGTCCCGAGTCTACAAATAGCCCTTTCACCTGAAGGAAAGCACAGGACGTCCCCAGAGAAACGTCCAGCTTGATGTGTCCCAGGATGAGCTGGACGCGGCCGGACTTCCGCACCAACATCTTCCCCACGAGGCCCTCTCTTAGGTCCTTCAGCGTGCAGCTGTTCTCGTCCTCCTCGTCTTCCTGTTATGCAGCAAAAAAAAATTTGTTTACAATAACCATCTTGCTTAATGAAAAAAGAAATAATAACAACAGCGAGAGCCATTTTCCGGAGGCTGTGTGTGTCCACCTGCGTTTCCGTCTTCTGCACCATCTGTCCGTCGGCCGCCTGCACCTCCGTCTTGATGGGCCGGGTCTCCATGCTGGGCGGCTGGCCGGGCAGCGAGTCGGGCAGCTGCACGAAGAACAGCTCCTCCCCTTTGCTCAGGCTCCACCTCTGGAGCAGCTCAGGCAGCACATCGGGCTCGGGCAGCGGGGGGGGCCGGAACAACGACTCCACCTTCTTGATCTCCACCTCTGTGGGCTCCTGCTTCACTGTGGGGAGCAGAGCACATGTCAGAGATAAGTCCCTCTCGTAATGAAGAGTTACGGAATGGAATAGCTTTGCACTAATAACAATATTTACGTTTACGTAACTTTGCCATTTATTGCATAAGAAAAACTCAGAAAATGTATCTATCCAGACGGTCACAGAGGCAAATATAGCGTGTCAAAAGGCCTATATACAACTGTTCCTCAACAGGGGAAGCAGGAAAGAGTCATTAACTTTGACAAGGAATTATAGCGCCACCTATGGAGGAAGCAGTTCCAGACTTTTTGGAGACCTGCTTACAGATGTGAAAACCTTTGCACAATCAGGCGGCCGACCTATAAAGATTTCCCCTATTAGCACAATAATATCTTCTACAACAACAAAAGGCATCCACACGTACTCTGAAGTCCTTATACTCCGCTAAGTGTCCGGTACCTTTTGTTTCAGGTTCCATGCAGTCAACGCCCTCCTCCTCCTCCTCCTTTTCAATTTTCGCTACTTCAGGCGTAAACTCCTCCCTGAAACCCCACCCTGACACCGCAAGAGGGAGCTGGACGGGGCAGCTCCTCTCCTCGCTGCAGAGGCGGGGATCATCTATGAACTGAAGAAGGTGGGCTGGGATTAGAACACAGAACGCGTGTGGTTGAAGTCATGTTTATTCAAGAGTTCACCGAGCGAGGGACTCACGTTGTCTCGTTCCAGTTTTCGCAGAATCTCTTTGGTTTCTTCCTCCGTCTCTCTCTTCTCCTTCTTGATGTTGATAATGGGCGATGGACCCACGGTGGGAGCGTCCCTCTCTGTCTCATATGTACCTGAGGAACACAGCCACACTTACACTTCAAAGGGCATCCCATGGGTTCCCCCAGCACTGTATGGTTAAGGCCCGCCTTGACTACCAATGTATTGAAAAAATACTTAAATATTTTTTAAATATTTTTAATTCATTATGCATTAACAACCCAAGTTATTGCTCCAACGTCCCGGAACTATTAAAAGTAATATTAAATGATAAAAAATTTAAAAAAACATAACTGGGATAGCACAAAAAAAAACAACATACAATGTATGATATACATTCATATATTTACAGTATATAAAGGGATGTCCATGGTTAACCAATAAGATCTTTAACCGGTAAATACTAACGGTTATGAAGAAATTAAATCATCTTAATTTCTCTCAGATGACAGGAACTCGTTAATTTTTATTGATATTGATGCCATTTTTGAGACTCCTGAACCTTTTCTATTAGTTTGACACCGATTGCTACTTTTTTTTAAGCTAACTGGCTCTATATCCTGCCGATTTTAACATGGATTTAAAAACTGGATTATTATTTTTAACTGACGGGACTGTCACTACCGCTGCTTTGAATGACTGTTGATGCACGCGGTGCCGAATCCGAGTAATCGATTTTATCGATTCGTTGGTGCAGCCCTATGAAACCACCCTGGGACATGGTTTCAGAAAAGTGCGGTTTCGGTCACCGGATCCGCTGGGTCCGTCTGGACGGTCGCCGAAACGCAGAAGACTTATGGGGTTTCACTAAAAAAAATAGCTCCGTTTGGACGGGGCCTAAACTTTGCTTCCTCTACTCGTAGGTCATCTACCGGCGCAAAGGGGGGTCAATGGTCTCCGAGTAGCAACGCAGATTCTGCATACGGGCTCAACGTTTGGCTAATTGTAAATGGCTATCGTGCTGCTGATCAATAGGAAAGTAGTTGTGCAACCCTTGTCGTGCGTACCTCTCTTCTTCATGGACATCTCAGCAGGTCCCTGTTCAAAGATGGAGTGGGACTGGATGACCTCTGGCCGACCCCGGCCTCTGCCTCTCTCTCTCTGGCCACGCCCCCCCCGCTCTCCATCCCTCCTGCTCCTTGGATGCTCGCCATCAGCCTTGGTTCTAAGAAACAAAATAAAACAGTTTCAGGTCAAACTGTTGATAAAAAGTCTTTCATATGATCGCTTACGATTTTGATACGAGTCCTTGTGGTTAGATTTCAGGAACTTACTCATCTTTAGCTTTTCTGCCAATAATGTTGGGTGTAAACGTTTTCTGAAAAGCAACAAAGAAATGTTCACCATCATGGGTTGAAATTATATTGTACAGTTTTAAAGTATACCCATTTAGAAGGTTTTAGTATTACGCCAAATGGCTACATTTCCTAGACACTGGATAACTATACATCATCATGGCTGTATGTAGTAGCAGACCATGAGGATTCAGAGGACAGATAATCCTTCATCAGCCCTACCTTCTTCACCCCTCCTAGGGTGAGGTCCCTCGAGCGCATGGTGGGAAGGCGACCAGGAGAGAGGGAAGAAGGTATTCTACGGCCCACAGCCGCGCCCCTGCCCCGAGGCGTAGACATGCCCTGGCCACTGCCATCACCCGGGCCTGGTTCAGCCATCCTGATTCCAGTCGCTAAATTGGGGACAAATAGAAAAAAATACATTGTATGGGGCCATGTAATATCCCTTTCTGATCTTTAGGTAGAAGGGGTTCAGGAATGGGTACTAGAGCCATTTAGAGAGTCGCGACATCTCCGTCCACTTCAATGGACCCGTATTTTGGCGGATCGTGGAGCCTCTCAATAGCTCCCGTTGGTTAGCCGCTCACATCGAGTTGAACCCAAAAGACCTCAGTCAGCACAACAGGCTCAAATCTGATGCCTCGCATCCTTCTTCGCAGGGGGCTTATTCCTGGAAGGGGAATTGCAGCTCCTGCAGGGACTTGAACCTGCAGCAAGGCACATTTTTCAGTTCATTCCTTTTGTGGTTAGTCTACCTACTGCCTAGGCCTGGCTCCGCCCGCCTACGTACTTCTGCTCAATTTTTATTCTATGTTCCTCGAGCGGGGAACATAGGGATGACCCCATTTGAGTTGTAGTCAAACGTTAGCGATGGTTATGGCAGATCCAGAGTGGCACTGGGCTGATCCAATAGTTTTAAACTCCAACAGACACCCACCTTCAAGTGACTTGAGTTAACGTTTGTCAAGGGAGAGGCCAGACTCTCTGTGCAATTGAAATGGAGTACGAGAGTCTGGTAGGATACATACTGCCTATGTTGTCTTTTGAAAAGGTTTTCTTTAACTTTCAATGTTTCATTATCTTCTTGAGATGCAGTTTCCTTCCTTGTTTTTCAGCCACCTTGCTTTTGTTGATTATTTTTTGTCTCTTTCATTTTTTCAATACATTCAATTGGCAGTTCAATTGTGTCTTTACTGGCTGCTGGCTGACTGGCTGGTGTCAGTTCTCCCTGTCTCTGCTCACTAGCCATGACTCCTCTTTATTAACTCTCACTTTTCCCTTCTCTCAGTCTCCTCATTCCTTCTTTCCTCAGTATTTAAAGCTGAAGTAAGTAGAAGACATGGCACCTTTACTTTGTAATAAGAAATATTAGTATAATTATTCAGAATTCATACTTATTATACCCGTGTCCCATTTAACGTTATAGCTGTGATCAAGGGCTATAGTCTCCATCCTTACAGGTCCAGGGGTGCATGGTGTTGCGGGCGTTCCTCTTTATGACCACAGGACAATGCTCAAAGACGGTGGGAATAGCATCTGCATCAGCGTCTGCCTCCAAATGTGCCTGCAGTGACTTTTAAGTTTGATTATTTTTTAATAAATCAAACATTAGAGCTTCCTGATGGTGTATTCTTTGTTTGTGCAATTAGAGTGTTGGCTGATAAATGTTTTTGTTATTGTATTCTTTGAATACAGATAAAATACTCCTGCCGACTTGAGCCAACCATGTGTGTCTCCTCCCTGCCTCAATGGGGAAACCGTACATCTGTCCTGCTTTCTCAGAGTATGGGAGAATCCCCATGCAGCACACTATAGTGGTGACTATGCACGTCGATATATAATGATATATATTGTTATATAAAGTATAATAAAACATTGATGTTACTATGTACACATGTCATAGTAAACTAATGCAATTATTGATTCCTAATAACCATAAATCGTAGTTCTACCTCCAAATGTATGCTCTATTCAGTTTTGAATGAACCGCCCAGCACTTCAGAAACTAACTTCTGAGGTTCCAGAGTGCAAATGACATCAAGCATTTTGAACTTCCGGTGTCGTCACTCTGAACAGCGTTGATGGGTACCGCCTGTTAATGTATCAGCAAAGCATATTTATGTATCAACTCATTTAGGCATCAACATGCCTAGTGGTTTGTTTCTTAGAAATTATGCCAAATTGTGGTTTTTAATACAACCAAAATTAAATGTAATACAGCAGTTTGCTGATCACTTATTTACATCAAAAACGAACCTACACACGTAAACCAAACTGTTGGCATCTACCGACTGAAGTACTCTAACCGACATCCGAACCAGGTTAATAATAGGTTAAGGTAATGTGATATCCTCTATATCCACTATGTTAAAAAACAGCAGCCAACCAACATGTTAATTAACTCATGTAAGGAACTAGGAAAGAAGAAAACGATTGCGCTAAGCAGGTTAACATTTGACACATCTGAAAGTAAATTACCGTATACTTCTCCCGATTATCAGAATTGTTGAACTTGGTTTTGAAAGTCTTCTTCTGAAAGGTTTCTGAAATCACTACCTTCTAGTCTACTTTTTGCTATGTGACACTGCATGTGTGCAGCGCCATGACAGTTCCGGGTGTGACGTTGTCATTTGTATTCATGCGGATCAAACTTGCGCTCTATTTCTGTTCGCCTCGGTCACCACGTAAACATATGTAATAATGTATTAATATAAATCCCTAAACATGCAAACATGGTTTGCATGTTTAGGGATAACATGGTTAGAAGTTATCAATAAAGAGTATTTCGAAAGGAAACAGTTAGAAATAAAAAAAAAATAGTCAACCTAACGTAATTAAAGTTAACTGATAATTAACCATAAGGCTCAACATAAAGCCTTTTCCTTTCCCTGACAGTGCTAACACTAAAAGTAAAAAGGATACAGAAATACACACAAATTGGGAATACATTGAATGTCCTGCTTCAAAAATGCCAGCATGAAAATTGTAAATAAACAAAATAAGGGTTAGGTCTTGTATGCATTTTTCGAGTGTGTACATTAACCGATTAAACTGACTTACTGAAAAAACCTCCAGGGATCCTGCATGTAGAATCTGTAGACACGCGCCCCCCTGCCTCCAACTTCACGCGACCTTGTAGCTGTCACAGTGTGTCTAATGATGAATGATTGCAAATGAATTACCCTTTGAGGATATTGCTGTTCTGTATGATGAGTGTAACACGTAGCTTTGAATGATAACAAGACCGTTTCCTACACACACTGCACCGTCTCCTCATTCTCTCACCGTACCTGCTTAAACTTCATCTTATCTCTATTCACACGTGACCTCAGAAACTTCAGCCAACAAATATGGCGTTCAGACTACAAACTTTAGACTGCAATATCCCCTTTGCTCCAAAAAAATACATATTTGGTATACTGTATACATTAGTGCTTATTGAATCCTAAATACATTTGGTATGCATGTTTAATCGCCAGATTAAGAACCCATAATCTAGAGAGGGTATTTCTTAATCCTATGTAATCCCAATGGAATGGTTTCATTCGTACATCCTGATGGGGGTCAAAACACTTTTAAATGCTGGAGGGAGAATCTGCTGACTGGACTCATTCAACGACAGACTCCTCCCCACGGCCAGTGACAGATCCCCCTATGGAGTGGGTCCATATGGCATCCCATCCTGGGTGTGTGTGTTGTTTTCACTCTCCAGTCTCCAACGATGTGCATTGTAGATCCGAGCTGCTGCGGCATTCTCTTTTCCTTCAGGGAACTGATCAGAAAACAGAAACAATATCTATATATGTGTGACCTTAACGGGCAATTAAAGCTTCCGTGATACTGATACTGATACACTGCAGGGCGGCTGGGTCCATACCCACACTCCCACTTCCTGACCATAACTCCTAGTGCATGCCATTTAGAAGGGCACTCAGGGCCCGTGCATACACACCATCTCAGCCGTGAATGAGTTGGCGCTGATGGAGTGACCTATGCCTCTTGGCAGCGGCCCAAGCACCGCTAGTGGTGCGTACCGCGGCAGCACTGTGGTGTGCAGGATTCAGTCCATCTCAGTTTAGTGGGAATGGCTACATGATAGACTAGCACACATCCTCATCTCAGCCCCGAGCCCCGAAAAGGGATACTGGGAGGGAGGGGGGGTAAGTAGTGTGTGTGGGTATTGGTCTAGGTCCGTATGACACGCGCAGGGGGAGCAGGAGTCTGTGTGTTTGTGAAAAGAGGGAGTGAGAGAGAAAGAAAGGGAGTGAGACCGATACAAAAAAGAGAGTGTTTGTTTGTGTGAGAGTCAGAGAGTAGCAGAGAGAGATAGAAAGAGTAAGAGAGGGGGGGGGAGAGAAAGGGAGAGGGGAAGCGAGCCCGATAGAAAGAGAGACAGAGGGGTGTGAGGGAGAGAAAGGGAGAGGAGGAGAGAGAAGGAGGCAGAGTGAGAGGGAAAGAGAGGGCGAGGGGAAAAAGAGCGAGAGAAAAATAGTGAGAGAAGGAGCGCGGGTCGGACGGGAGGCTGAGTGTTGGTTTCACCTCCTAATCGGTTTCCCTTGGAGATCTGTCATCGACTGCAGTGGAGGAGCATTAGAGGGAGCAGGTACGGGAAGGGGAGAGGACGCTATTACATCTCAGCTCCGTGACTTCACCCTTACATCTCTTCACCCATACAGCCATCCAGGTAGGCAACCTTTTACATTTGGTTTGAATATAATCGTTTTCTTTATTTTAAGTGTTTATTATTTGACTTACTGTTAGTGAGGTTGTATTTATCTGATTTTTTCACTCCGAATAAATACAAAATATAAGATACGTTTGAAGATTATCTTAAGGACATTATCTCACCTCGCAAGTAATCTCACAATCTGTTTTGCTTCTTGGCTGATGTGAATGTTTCATTTCTATGAAGTCCATTACAATAGACTACTCTCTTAAGTGCCTGATGATTAGACCTCATTTATAATTGATGAATTATCCATTCTCATATCTGTGGAGAAAACGAGGTCTATATCGCTGTTACCATCTGCACACATGTCGTGTGTTTTGATGACCCAAGCATTTTCATCTATTTTTCTGGCAAGGAAATAAACGAACAAGCCACTCATTTTCTCTCAAGCAGTCTATTTTTAGCATTGCTGTGTAAACTATATTACCATTTTAGATCAATGAACTGTGTAATCCATTCTTTTTTTCACGATCAGTGGGCTCAGTCCAAAGTTTCCCAAACGGGTTTATAAATGACGCCGTCGAAGCGTGCAAATGAAATGCGACGCTTTGGTTGTGCCATTGTTTCTTTCAACTGTTCCAATGCGGAGCCGAAAGTGGAGCACATGCATAGAGATGGGGGGGCTTTGATGTCTTCAGAGAGAGCCTCCTTGCCCCATATTCCTTCTCAGAGAGACACCCAGATGAGAGAGAACAGCAGCTGCGAAAGTGACCCATGGAGTGTGAGCATGCATGAGTGTGCACGTGAGCATATGTGTATTTCAGGGTCTGTATGCATGTGTATGTGTGTGTGTGTGTGTGTGTGTGTGTGTGTGTGTGTGTGTGTGTGTGTGTGTGTGTGTGTGTGTGTGTGTGTGTGTGTGTGTGTGTGTGTGTGTGTGTGTGTGTGTGTGTGTGTGTGTGTGTGTGTGTGTGTGTGTGTGTGTGTGTGTGTGTTTGCTTGGGTGCGTGTGTGGGTGCGTGTGAGCCTGTGTGTGTGTGTGTTTGTGCATGCGAGTGTGTAGGCAAGCATGTGAGTGTGAGCGCGTGCATTGTACGTGTGTGTGTGTGTGCGTGCGACCCATGAGTGTGTATTTGGGAAAACAGCAGGGTTTTCCTTTCGTTGGCTCCCAGTGAAGAGCAAGCTAGCGCACACATTTCACAGTTGACAGAGTTTTAATGAGCTGCTGCAGCCCCGCCGGTCACAGGGCTCTGACACCTCGCTCACCGTCGGCCCCCCGGCCTAGCAGAACCAGGCCTCTCCATCCCGACGCACTGATGCAGACCGCACACGCAGACTGCAACCAAACAAGGCAGCTAATGACCCTTATGGTCTGATTGTAGCCGTGTGTGTGTGTGTGTGTGTGTGTGTGTTGTGTGTGTGAGCTAGAAGCATGGTCTAAGAGGTCCTGCACTCATATGCTCTGCGTGCTTGGGCTGGCAATGATGGAGAATGGGCTTCTTGTGTGTGGTGATGTGATAGTTGAGTGTTCTGCTGTTAAAACATACAGGGGGGATAGTTTGGAGTGACAACATCACAAAATCAAGAGAGAGAGAGAGAGAGAGAGAGAGAGAGAGAGAGAGAGAGAGAGAGAGAGAGAGAGAGAGAGAGGAGAGAGAGAGAGAGAGAGAGAGAGAGAGAGAGAGAGAGAGAGAGAGAGAGAGAGAGAGGAGAGAGAGAGAGAGAGAGAGAGAGAGAGAGCGGAGAGAGGGAAGAGAGAGAGGGAGAGGAGAGAGAGAGAGGGAGAGAGAGAGAGAGAGAGAGAGAGACAGAGGGAGGGGGGAGAGGAGAGAGAGAGAGAGAGGAGAGAGAGAGAGAGAGAGAGAGAGAGAGAGAGAGAGAGAGAGAGAGAGAGAGAGAGAGAGAGAGAGAGAGAGAGAGAGAGAGAGAGAGAGAGAGGAAAGAGAGAGAGAGAGAGAGAGAGAGAGGGAGAGGGAGAGAGTGATTATTATGCGATATCACAGGAACATATTTCAAAGCTGGGAATATCTGGGAAATGACAGCAGAAGTGCATTTGTCGCAGGGAAGAACCTGCTGCTGCTCGTTACCATACAGCTGAAGGGCAGCCATCAATCTCAGGAGGGCGAAGGTGACAGCTAATTCTTCCAATACCCTGACCGATAGATATTGTGCTGTCCTGCCCCAAGGCTGTGTGTGCTGAACCGCAGCCCCCGGCTCTGGCGATGGACAGGAGGATAACAGACCCACGTACCACCATGCATCGTATTGACGCCCTTAAGTCGGTCCCGTATCGCCAAACCTAAATCTGTGGAACAAGCCTTAAAGCCGAAAAGGCTTAAAGCTCGCTCAACTGTTTCAAAACCCAATGCGCAATTCTGGGCGACAGGCTCCCTGCCTAGCAACCGTTGAGCCAGAAACTTTTCACCACTTCCCATTCTCCCCACCTCGAGTTCAGATGTTGCCTTTTTGTTTCCACCGCCCTGTGTACGCTTTGAATCCCAGAGGAGGATCAGCGGACGAGTGTGGAGCGGTTCTCCGCCATACATGCCCAAGGCACAGCAACAGAGCGGCGCTGGTTGCCAGGAGACAGCTGGTAGGTGGATTACAGAATACACTGGCCCGGCCCAGGGCCAGTCAGTGGGCAGGGGCGCTGCTTGTTATTGGACGGGGAAATGTCAGAAGAGGGCAAGGAAGAGGAGGGGTGAGGGGGGGGGGGGTGAGGGAGGGGAGGTGAGGGAGGAAGGGGGGAGGAGGAGGGGGAAGGAGGAGAGAAAGGGAAGCGATGGGAGAGCGGGAAGGGAGGGGAGGTAGGGAGAGAGAGAGAGGAGGGGAGAGAGAGAGGAAGGGGGATGGAGAGGAGAGAGGAGAGGGGAGAGGTGAGGGAGGGGAGAGCGGGAAGGGAGGGGAGGGGAGGTAGGGAAAGAAAGAAGAGGGGGGAGGGAGAGGAGAGAGGAGAAGGGAGGGAGGGGAGAGCGGAGAGAGAGAAGGGAGGGGAGGGGAGGGAGGGAGAGAGAAGAGGGGGGAGGGAGAGGAGAGAGGAGAAGCGAGGGAGGGGAGAGCGGAGATGGAAGGGAGGGAGGGAAGGGAGGGATAGGAGAGAGAGGAGGGGAGGGGAGAGATGGGGGAGGGAGGAGAAGAGGGGAGAGAGAGGAGGGAGGGGGAGAGAGGAGGGGGGGAGAGAGGAGAGAGGGGAAGGGAGGGAGGGAGGGGAGGGAGAGAGGAAGAGACGAAGTGGAGGGAGGTGATGGAGGAGAGAGGGGAGGGAGAGAGAGAGGGGAGAGAGGGAGGAGGAGAGAGGGGAGAGGAGCGAGGGAGGATGGGAGAGGGGAGAGGAGAGAGGGAAGGAAGGGGAGAGGAGGGGAGGAGGGAGGAGAGAGAGAGGAGGGAGAGATGGGAAGGGAAGAGGGAGGGGAGGAGAGAGGGGAGGGGAGAGAAGGGAGGGGAGGGATGCGAGAGGGGGAGGATAGAGGGGAGGAGGGAGAGGATGGGAGGGGAGGGGAGAGAAGATAAAGAGAGGAGGGGAGGGGACAGGGAGAGGAGGCAAAGGTGGCAGAGGAGAGAGGGAAGGGGAGGGATTGGACAGAGGGGAGGTGTTAGGAGGGAGGGGAGAGGGAGGGGGGAGAGGGGAGGGCAAGGATGGGAGACAGGGGAGAGAGGGGAGTGGAGGGAGAGGAGGGGAGGCTGGAGGATGGGGACAGCCCCCATTTAAAAAATGCTTGTACGTAACGTGGCCACACAAAGTTCCATCTGTAAAAGGTTAATTGGATTCAGTCTGCAGAACTCTTATAAAAGCTGCTCTGCAATTCCCACACAAACATTTCAATCTCTTTTGATGACAGACGGCGCTGGTTCTTCAAATTGTTTCTGATCCCGTTTAGCCACAGAGCCGTCCTCTCTCTTTGTGTCTCCCTGTGTGCAGCAGACTGAAGCCATGGAGACGCCCCTCTGCACCCCACACAACATCCAGATCTGCGAGGTGACCTGCGACTCATTCCGCATTGGGTGGGACATGACCCCGGAGGACACGGCACGCGCCACACACTTCTTCATCGACCTGAGCCGCAAGGAGAGCCGCGACCCCAACCGCTTCAAACACAGGGTCTGTCCCTAGCTTCAAACACAGGGTCCGTCCCTAGCTTCAAACACAGGGTCTGTCCCTAGCTTCAAACACAGGGTCTGTCCCTAGCTTCAAACACAGGGTCTGTCCCTAGCTTCAAACACAGGGTCTGTCCCTAGCTTCAAACACAGGGTCTGTCCCTAGCTTCAAATACAAGGTATTTCCATAGCACCCTCCAGGGGTAACAGTGGGACTTTGTAGACCTTCTCCTCAGCTGCTCCACAGCTTAGATTTTCACGTCAGACGTTAGCATCAAGCCTTTGAGCAGGTGAACAAGTGAGGCAAGGAACAATCAAAACATCCATCATGGCTGTCACTACATCTCAAACATGACATGAGTTCATGGTACTATAAGAATCAGCATAAGACCTAAAGACATGAGAGCCCAAAACAACAAAGCGCACACGTCAGTTCAAGCGAATGATATGACTCCACAAACAGTCCTCATGGATGGCTCAAATAACAACAACTGTCTGTTCGTTAATGATGTTCTAACATCTTCTCTTCCGGTTTCCCCATAATGAGACGAACCAGACATCCTTCTAAATCGTTTGGATGGCCATGTGGATGAGTTCAGCAGCCTTGTGATCATCCACACATATAAAACACTTTTTTGCCTGAATCAACTCTGGAATAATGGATGTTCCCTCGCAGTCACTTCCAATGAAGACAAAGTGGAACATGTGCAGTCAACAGCTTCGGGCCGGTGACTCATGCAAGCAATGTTTCGCTCAAATGGAGTCAAGCTGACATAAATCTACTGCAGCAACACAGCTTCTGCAGAAATAGTTTTGGCACATTCTGTGCATATTAAGCAAATTGTGTTCAACTATAAATACCAAAGGCCTCAGCTTAAAATATGTACGAGAAAAAATATTATCTCAATTCCACTCACTTTATTGAAAACACAATTCAACATGTAGGCCTATTCATATCCTGACCGTCTTTTTACTACCTGAGACAATAGACTCAAATTTTAGAACCTAACATTATTTTCTGCCGTGAATCATTTCTCTTTGGTTTTCATGTCACAATATAAGTGCCAATCATCACCGTGAACTATTGACTATGCCGTCCATGAGGTGCAGAGATGAGGTGCCATTCACAACGATTATAGATTGAATGACTTCAGCCTCTTGCTCTAATACGATACGAGACACACAGTGGAGTTGCATCAGCCATGTTGCCATGGATATTGGTCCTCTGAGCTTGCTGTAATGAGCCATGCCGCACAAGTCAGGGACAAAACAAAGCATCTGTTTTGATTGGAAGGGCGTAACACCGGGTTTGTGTTGAAAACAAGCCTAAGAGCTGTTGAAATGTGGTTTGTGGAAGAACACTATTTAAAAGCTTAAGAGAGGGTTTTCAACAGGAAAAATAAAGTGTGTGTTTTTTTGTCTGTATTTGTGTTGAGTGTGTGTGTGTGTGTGTGTGTGTGTGTGTGTGTGTGTGTGTGTGTGTGTGTGTGTGTGTGTGTGTGTGTGTGTGTGTGTGTGTGTGTGTGTGTGTGTGTGTGAGAGAGATGTGTGTGTGTGTGTGTGTGTGTGTGTGTGTGTGTGTGTGTGTGTGTGTGTGTGTGTGTGTGTGTGTGTGTGTGTGTGTGTGTGTGTGTGTGTGTGTGTGTGTGTGTGTGTGTGTGTGTATATGTGGGTGGGTGGGGATTATCAGAGCACTTTCTTATGCATTTTCATCTCTCAATAACCCCTTCCGCCTGTACTCTGGTGAACATGATGTGTTTGTTTGTGTGTTTGTCTGTTCAGGACGTGCCGACCAAGCTGGTGGCCAAAGCGGTGCCCCTCCCCATGGCCGTGAGAGGCCACTGGTTCCTGAGCCCCCGGACGGAGTACTGCGTTGCGGTGCAGACCGCCATCAGACAGGCCGACGGCGACTACCAGGTCTCAGAGTGGAGTCAGGTGGTGGAGTTCTGCACAGGAGGTAGTGGACATGGGACTGTTACTGTAGGTCATTTGAAGTAGAGACCTTTTTGAGGTCTTGCCTGCTGTAGGACTACGACATCCCACTGATGTGATGAGTCTAGGCAGTGGCCTAAAGTGTTGTTTTTCACATGAACACAAGGAATGTAACACAATAATAAATGGTGAAAGTTGAAAGTTAAATGCTGATATTGTATGTTGTACGTCCTTGCACTTAAAAATGGTACTTGGTGCAATGTGAAGCCTCTTAATCCGAGATATACTTTGTTTCTCTTTCTTCTGACAAATGTACTTATTGTAAGTCGCTTTGGATAAAAGCGTCTGCTAAATGCCCTGAATGCAAATTATATTGAAAACAATATTGTATTGATATTGAAATGTGCGATTATGTCACCTAATGATAATGACCTGTTTTCTATCCACACGTCTGACTCTGCAGATTACGCCATGGAGCATCTGCAGCAGCTGCTGGACAAGGCCTCAGGCTCCACCGGGAGGCTGCTGAAGTTCTCTGTGTTCTACCGCAACCAGCACCCGGACTACTTTGAAAACGTCAGGTGAGTGCGTGTCGACCATAACGAACATGTTTGAGTGCATGATGTAGGAACTGCCATTACATCGACAGCAGCCGCCTTTGACCTTCAAGCGCTTCTCCCTGTCTCTGATGATTAGAAGCGAGTGCGGAGGACTAATGCGACCTTCGCTGAAGGACAACAGCGGGAGCCACGGCTCGCCCATCAACGGCAAGCTGAGCGGGGTCTTCCTCAGCTGCAACACCGAGTTCGACACGGGCCTCCCCCCTAAGGACTCCCCTTACGGGTCCCTGCGCTTCCAGGTCCCCGCAGGGAGCCTGCTCGACGCCAACACCAGCCTCTACTTCGCGGACTTCTACTGCATGTACACGGCGTACCACTACGTAGTGCTGGTGCTGGCCCCCGGCGGCTCAGACGGGGACAACTTCTGCCGCGGTCGGCTGCCCAGGCTGAACCTCTCGTCCAACCCCTTCCTGACGTGCATCGCCCCCGAGGCGCCGGGGGAGGAGCCCCTGTTCTGCCACGCCAGCGACGTGATCCTGGAGGTGCTGTACACGGAGCCGCTGCATCTGGAGACAGGCACGGTGGAGCAGATCAGCGGGCACCACCAGCTCATGAGTCTGACCACGGCCAACGCCAAGAAGGACCCCAGCTGCAAGGTGTGCAACATCAGCGTAGGGCGCTGAGTGGACACAGTAGGCGGGCACAGTAGCATTGGAGGGCAGGTCTACTGCACGCTACCACTGAACAATGCCCAGGGCTGGTGGTGGCAGAGCCCGTACTGAATAGTGTGACACACTGGGAACACGATTTGATCGGAGCCCAAAAGGTTCCCCGTTGACCTCCCTGTCTTCCCAGGTTTATGTTGACATTGTGTAATGCACTTCCCTGCATCCTTCTAGCTACTCCTGGTATTATACATGTCTACCTGTGTGACTCTTTAGTCATGTCCGAAGAACTAGGCTTTATGTAAGATCATTATTGTACTTTTCTTTTTCATTTTACCACTTTTACAATTATTTAAGTCCTCTGCTTTTGATTTAGAAATTTGCATTGATGTGTTGTCCTTGCACATGCTGTATATTCATGTTGTAATGTAAAATCACGTGCGTTATAAACACTCCAAACTTTGAGGAACCAGGATAATGCATATTTCAATTCATAATTATATTTATAGATATATAGTAATTATTCTTCTTGATATTCACTGTAATGGGAATGACCCACATCCTCATTTTATTTTTCAAATGACCATTGCCAAAACAGCTGGGATTCCGTTCTATAGTTTATGAGGAAATTTAAACTGCTAGTGTTTTAATTTTATAAATCCTCATCCTCCTCCCAAAAACCTCTTAGCCTATCCCGGGTCGGGTCGTGGACGCAACAGCTGCAGGGGTCCCCAGACTCAATTTATAACTACGGCTTGTAAGGGATAATCGCACTCACACCTGGTGGTATAATTTGTCCCCTTTAACCATAGTTTATGAATTGAATAGATAATGGTTAATAAGAACCAAAATGCGGGTACAAGGACAAATGTGTATGTCCCCAAAGATTTTCTCTATAAAAATCATTAAAGTAAAATACAGTCATAAACGTTTCATTACCCACTCAAGCCAATGACAGCAGTAGTCAGTTATTTTTTTTTGTTTTTTGACTTTATCCTCTTTATTGTAGAGTGAGATAGACCAGAAGGTATGAGAGATGGAGTGGAAGACATGCAGCAAAGGACCACGGCTAGTCGAACCCCGGTCGCTGCGGTAAGGACTGGGCCTTAATGGTTCGAGCTCTACCGGGTGAACCCTCGGGGCACCCAGTCAGTATTTTTTTTAATTGAAGCTCATTATCATTTAATTCAGTGGTCGCTTCAGTAGTTTATTGCGTGGCAGTCCTGCCTTGACACAGATGGGAGCTCACGCAGATGAGCACGCCGTAGTTTTGTCCCTCGTTGTTATCCCAGAACGGCTGGCTGTGCCCGTCGGGCAGATAGCTCAAGCAGAACTCGATCCTTTTCTTGGCGTCGAGCACTTTGGGCACGGGGACGATGAACTCAAAGATGTCCGTCTGCGGGCCGCCGTACCGTGTCGGCACGTACGTGCAGGACACGTCTCTGTAGCTCTGCCAGGAATCGAACGTGACGCGTGTGCGCACGTCCTTGTGGAGGCTGACATTCTTGACTCGCGCCGTGCCCCGCAGGACAGCCGATTCCGTAACTACGGCGCAGCTCTCCAGCACCACCATGTCCCGGGCCAGCCGGCTTCGGAGCGCCTGGAAATCCGCTGACGGCTGGGGGAAGTCCAGCTGAAGTCTCGTCCCTGGGCAGCAGGTGGCGACCGTGCAGCTGTAGCAGTCGTCCGTCGATAGGACGGGCGTGATGACGGCTCCCAGCCGCTGGAGCGAGGGCGGGGGGCAAGGGGGCCGTCGGGAGGAAGGCTCCGAGTCCTCAGAGAACAACCGCACGGCCGTCAGAGACAGTCCCTTGGAGTCGGCGAAAACCACGCGCTTGTTCTTGACCGGCACCCCGGCGCTGTAATCGTCATCGTCGTCGTCGTTGTCGTCTAGTAATATGTCGTCCATGATTAAGGACAGCAGGGGGTCTACGTATTCTGGGCACAGTGTTTTGGGCGGCGGACGGATGCAGGGCCGCTGGGGCTTCAGGATGGGCACCCAGACGTGAGGGCACAGATCCTGACGCTGGTTCAAGCACAGCCGGACGGCGATCTCCATCAGGCCGGCTGTCTGGGCCCTGGAGCCGAGGATGACCTCGGGCAGGGCCCTGCAAGAGTAAGGAAGAGGACGGTGAACCACATGGAGATAACATCCTCAATCAGCTACAGACCAGTTAACATTCAGGCCGTTTAACGTTCAGTGAGGTCATCTTCAAAGGAAGAACTTGTATAACGTTGGAATATCAATTCTAAAATATTTGGTAACGTTATGAGTCAAAATTATACAGATGTATATAAATGGCCACTATAAATGGCCACATTGGATATTTTTATTTATGAGAATAAGTCAGAATTCTGAGATTAAAGTCGGAATTTGGACTTCAATCTGAGAGGCTGAAGAAGGGAAGTTCCTTACAGGCTACTGCGGTGGGGATCTCTGAAACCTTCTTATTTTAAGTAGGCATTATTTGATTTGATCATTGACAATTATGATGTGGGGTCTCCTAGTGGTGACTTCTTAGTTGGACACTTTGGCCCTATACCACCCCAAGGGTGTCAGCAAAAAGGAATAATCAACCAATGACACCCAGAGAAACAGAATATAATCTTCCCATTACACTAGAGAGTGCCATTGCGGGACGGGGATCTGACCAGAGAAGAGAACTTTAAACTCAGAATGCCCCCCAAAAAAATGCTTGTGACCCCAATCCTCATTCGCAACAGTTGAATCCTTGTTTACATCAGAAAAAGATTGAGTTTCTTACGTTGTGTCTGTCATCTTCTTCCTGTTGGTTCCATGTCGTAAGGCCGGTTGGACCATCATCTGCGCGGCAGAAAGGCGGTTAACCGGGCATTCATTGGGCTATATTTACCAATCATGTCTGATCTGTACTTTACTATACGGCCGAGGTAAAGGCTACTTACATTGAAGGAGTTGTAAGGGCACCAGTTGTAGAGTGCCTGTAGTCCTGCCGAGTTACACATCCTGCTCCTCCTGCTATTTATACTGCAACACCGCCCCACCCCTTTGCCCTACTAACCCAACCAAATAACCATGACTCGTGGTATGAAATAACTCAAACCAGACATTAGATAAGTACCTTTTTATTCAGTATTGCTTGAATATAAAACATATTTCTTTGTATCCTCCGAAACAGATGTCCTCATTCAATACCATGTTGTTTGAGAACAGGCACTGAGAATAGAGACCCTGAAAGCTCTTAAAGGGGGTTTCCTTTGGGTGCTGGTGGCATTTCACAGGTCCCAGACTTTCAAACGTCTGGGGTCTGACCCTTGGTATTACTGACTTCCTGGCCTCCGTCCAAGCATTGGGCCTCTTGGCCGCTCTCCTAATGATAGCGCTGTTTCTGTCGGTCCTCTCTGTTGCGGAGGGAGGGGCAATCCTCCTGTGTACCCCTGTCGGGCACCTCTGTCAGCGACGGATTATCAGTCAGTTGGCCCAGGCGACGAGAAAAGGCCCCCCCCCCACGTGAGGGCCCCATAAATCTGTTCTGACTGATGAAGCAGATAAAGGGGGGCGTGATATTTAATACCCAACGTTATTTGATTGACAACATAACCTGTGGTTGAGGAGCCCCTAAGACATGACATATCAAATCCCATGCAATTTGATTGAGGGGCCCCTTTCAGATACCAAGAGTGACTAACATAACCAGTGTTCCAGGGCCCTATACGACATTTCTTACCCGATGCATGAATTACACAACCCGTGGCATGATTGGGGGCCCTATTGAGACATATTACATAATATAACCATTGTTAGATGGCTTTCGGGCCCCATTAAGATATCAGTAGTTAATGTTGTAGAGACAATGTTGAAATGGTAGCGCGGAGGCTTGGGATTCAGGGCCCCTGGGAGGTAATCCATCCCTGGCCTGTTGTCAAATGCACCGCTCACTAATTAAGCCGCTCAGAAGATAGGGGAACCCGGTATAGTTTGAGGTCCTTATGCCAAGACCCTCACTTGACACTGCAAGGTGATCTGTGTTGATGCATGACAGAGTTCAGCTATAAATACCGAGGTGGGCTTGTAGCCTCCCTTCCAGTCACTATACAAATTCAATTTGAGGCCAATTATTTTCTCGCAGCACATTTTGTGATGAAGTAACGACTGCACGCTTCCCAACTGGTATGAAATGGAGGCTCACAGACTGATTTAAAGAAAGGCCCGTTTAACAAGGAATAATTAACAGTTCACAATTGTTACAATGGAGCTAGTTTGCAAAAGTGCAGTTAAATATACAGAGATTGAGCAGGAAAGTTTGTCTACCTATCTGGTAATCGTTATTGGTTGTGATGGGTAGTAAGGATCATGCAATCAAAATGATCCGTCTGTGTGCTTCCTTGCACGTACTGCACTCGGAGCAACATACAGTCACCCTACCCTCCAGTGGTGTGACGCAGCTCGCCATTACGCAATACATTAAATAACTCTCGACCTTGGTTCAGACACAGGACAATGACACCCAAACAGATTGATGAGTAGTGTTTCAAGTTATTTCATGATAAAAGCCAAACGCAAAAAGTGACCTTTAAAATATGGTTATCAAATGTTGTTAAATGCCATGTTCTTTATCCATCCTACACAGATGTGTTTGCTCAAGAGAATCTGGAGAGGAGACTGAGCTCTCAATCAGTCTGTAACTGTATCCCTCAGGAGCTGTTCATACACGTTCTTCAGGGCGGGTATATTAACAAGGAAAGAAAAACCTAAAGAGAAAACAAAACAAGACAACAAATTACCCAGAGTGGACAACCGCGTAAGGAAATGAGTTGACAATCGTTCCATAAACCCGAAAGAATATGAATATGCCCAAAGCTCTATTGGGTCCAGAAAGATCAGACAGCCTCACCTGGACGAGTCTGATGGGGCTGTGTGAGGCTGCACGGTGAGAAATCAATGACCACTGGTTAAACCAGCCCTCACCACACACACACACACACACATGGCAACATGGGGAACCAGGCCATTGATCATTTTTCAACAAACCAAGCGTCCATGCTACCTGGCGTGTAGCATGGAATTGGTGCCCAATGTAACAACGTCCACGCTACCCGCCACCTAGGTGACCTCTATTGGGCTCCTCCTGGGCTCCTCCAGACAAAAGGACGCAGGGTGGTGTTGGTGTTGAAAGACCGGTTTATTGTAAAGGTCTGTTGAAAATGATACATGGGCTGGTGCTCCATGTTGCAATCTAGGAGATCTCCCT
This sequence comes from Melanogrammus aeglefinus, assembly GCA_900291075.1. Lineage (NCBI taxonomy): Eukaryota > Metazoa > Chordata > Actinopteri > Gadiformes > Gadidae > Melanogrammus > Melanogrammus aeglefinus. The sequence continues at coordinate 245,421 of OLKM01000105.1, forward strand.
GGGTGTGTGTGTGGAGAGTGGACGGTTTATTCTGCGCACGCTGATTACTCGATGTGCAATAGGTGTGCAGCCTCACCCAGCCCCAGAGTTTAATCAGACGCAGCCAGGTGAGGCTGATCAAAAGCAGCGGTCACCCACACACACCCCCACATTTCATAACTGCCATTTTAGTCACCACTTCCACACCTGTGAGTAACCATGGCCCTCTTTTAGACCCTCCTATCAATTCCACTTGAACCCCGTCACGAAATCTGCTTCCAACCGTCCCTGTCTCAAGTTGCCAAGAAATTCAACCATTTGTTACTTTAATCCCGCATCCATTACCAACACGCTCGTCAGTGTACTCCGGTCAAAATACTTAATGAACCTCAAGTTCTGCAGACACAAGCGAGTCCCATCGAGACAGCCCTGTTCTCCGAAAGCTACCTTGGCTTCTGCCTCCGATAAACTACTGTTCATACTCCTCCTCATCTTTACACAACTCTGTAATGTTGTGTAATGCGAGTCCCTCCATGGCCACGCTCTTCCTAACACAAACGCAACGAGAGCAGATCTGAGCAGAGTTTTGCATCTTGGCAGTGTAGACGGAAACGCTACGGCGGAGCGATATTCAAGTTTTCCACTCTGGAGGGTGGTTTCAGATTTTTGCGTTTTTAAGCCCCAAAAACTGCCCCATCTATATACTATGTTTGTACTAGGGCTGTTCAATTAATTATTTTTTTTGTGATGTTTTAAAGTTTTCAGTTTTCAAAGTTTAAGTTTTTTTTGGAAAGAAATGCATCATGTTTTCAAACTCTAAAATAATTGTTTGAATCATCTTGAATCATAAATCAAGCAGCCCTTGTTTGTACATTATGCTCTTACAGTATTTCAATTAATTTAGTCTGTTATTTATCTGCCTCTGTAAAGCATCCTTGAGTGTAAGCAAATAAAGTTAATACATACATATACATATATATATATATATACACTCAAGTCTTTTCTCAGTATGATAATTCACCTTTCATAATGGTCTATGCCCGGTCTCCATGTTTCCTTTATGTGCCAACAATTATAATGGAAACGCGACTCAATGGTTGCAGTAGAGCCATTGAGAAATATTGCATTACAGTATTTCCTTTGAATCGGAAACGACAATATTTCTAAATAATCTGAACTAACAATAAAATGAATGCGGAATTTAAAACATGTCCACATAAGGGACGCGTAGAAGAGGGAAATTACTATGAAGAAATAAAATCTCAGCATGTTTTATGACACCAGTTACCCACCATGTCCATTAAATTAACTGCACAGCTCCAGTGGAAACCAGCGGTGCGATGGTTCTGTACCGCATCAGATGCTGAGAACCTACGTCAAGGTCCACCACGTACTCTCTGGTGGGGAGAAGGTACAGAACCAGCATCAAAACAGAACCACGTGTAAACATCGCCCCTTAGTGTACACAGACAGCAGAGCCCAAACAACAACAGGGAGAGGTAGTGATAGAGGCAGTGAGGGAAGGCAGTGACAACCTTTGATCGTCCGTCTCGGGCTCCACCATGATGTTATCCTGCCGCTCCTTCACGCGCAGAAACACGAAGGAGTCCAAGCAGGGCTCAGGTACTGGAGACAGATCAGAAGAAAAATTAACACATTGTACTAGAAGGCATTAAGTAGATGTATCCAAAAGCACTTACAGGGATTACATTTATAAAGTGCCCATGCCTAATTTAACGGTTCAAAATCTTTGCCCAAAGGCCGAAACCCACCGCAGCTCCAGCGCGGCGCAGCCTGTGCTGTGGTCATTGATACACAGGAGAGGATGTGCTTCACACTCTACCCTTGGTCTTTGTTGTGTCTAGGCCATAATGCATCAAATCAATCAATCGATCAATTCCCTGTGACGAGGAGCGGAGAGGCCGTACCTGCTTTCATCATGTCCACCGCCTGCAGGTTGGGGGGCATGTGTCTCAGCGCTACGGCCTTCAGGTAGGTCTCTGTGTTAGCTAGGTATCTGGAAAGGACACGGACAAAGCACAAAGGACATTAGCTACCAGCGGAGCAGCGGTGTTCTGGTCTTCAACGCTCACGAGTCCTTCATGTGTTACCTACTCTCTGGCAAAGGCGTACTCCTCAGGGGACAGGTAGGAGGGGTCTCCGTCGGCTCTCGACTTCTCCTTCTCGAGGACATGAGGGAAGAACTTCTCAATCTGAACACAGAGCAACGAGGAGGATATTAACGGCATTCAGGGAAGGCCGATAGAGGCAGGTGGTGCACAGGTTATGGTACACAGGAGATGGTGCCCAAGTGATGGTGCATGGGTGACCGCTGCACAGGTGATGGTGCACAGGTGACTGACCTTCTGAAGGCGGGAGCGCAGGTAGCTGCTGAGGACGAAGCGGATGCGGTCGATCTCCATGCGGTGAACGCTAGCCTTCATGTCCCCTTTACTCACTCGCTGCAGGTTGTCTTCCTGTTGCACAAGGGTCCACAACAAGGCCACAAATAACGTTTGTGACCGTGTTGCCTCAATACTCACAGGCAAAACATCCACAAATAAACCCTGAATACATAACTCGGTTTGCAATTAAGAATACAATTGAGACAAAGATTAGCCTACATATGACCGTGTCATTACAAAAGTTATTTATACTGATGAAACCATGAGTCGACCTCCTCTCATTACCATGTGGGTGAGCTGCTCCATCACACACTCTACTACTTCTGACTTGTTCTCCAGTAAATCAGGGGAAAACTTCTCGTTTAACCAGGCCTGGAACGACATAAAGTGTATCTTCGGTTTAAATGGCTTAACAAAACCTCGTGATCATTAAAGTTATACGTTATAATGAGTAGAGGAGAGAACTTAATGTTAGAATACTTCTTCCAGTTTAGCGATCAGCTCAACGGGGGTCATCAACTCTTCCTGGCTGTCGTTCTGCTCGCTCCCATCCTCTGACAAGGCGTCCGACATGATTCCAAAATGTGCACCAAAACCACCAGACTCCACCAAATTGGCAGCTGATAATAAAGGCTTCAACTTACAACAAAAGTCAAACAAACACAGAGAAACGTGTAGTTAAAAGAGAGGATGCATGTTCCGGAAAGTCTCCGTGTTGTGAATATTCCCGCCACTAGCGGTGTCATCGCGAGAGTCAACATGCGCAAAAGTGCGCATGTAAAAAACATTGCTCCTTCTCAGTGCTTCCTAATGGGTCAGGGTCAGGGGAGACATTTGTCTAAATAGCTCTGGTAAGGACGTTCTCGATGTATGCTTTTCTACTTCTTTTGAGTATTCTGATTATGTATAATTTATTTTAAATTGTGCTGAATGATGAAATCAATTCGTTACTTAGGATGGACATACTTGTTGGTATGCTACTATTATTCCCTTATTTCATTATTGTGTTATCCATACCGTATTATCCAGCTATATACATTGTCATTTTTATATTTTCAATTACCTTTATTAAAAGCAGCAGTATATTTCCTTTTTATATTACATGAAAATATAAAATATACATTTTGAATCTTCTTTTTGATAAACAAGCATACAATAAACCAGAAAAACAAGTTAACAGTAGTGTGTGCTTTTGATAGCTGCATCTTCTTTTCACCAGACACACCCAATTTATGGATGAATGATGGGTGTTTCATGGGTGACGGTATTAACCGCATTTTACAAGTTTCACGTCAAGTCAATGATGAGGGTGAACCTTATCAAATGTCTTATTGAGCATAAAAGCATTTAATTGTTTCAGGCTAGACATCGCTCTACTAATTCGAAAATGTGTATTTTAATATCTAAAAAGTATAATATTTAATAAATCTATAAAATGTGCAGGGTATAATATGATATAATGCCTATATAAAATAAAGGCATTTGTGAATTGGTCGGGGGATGTCAGGCTAGTGTATATATATATATATATATATATACATATACAGTATATATGAAAGAACAAATAATACTTCAGCTCGCAGATTTGTCTTGTTCCCAGGCTAGGCCTTTGCCCTATATGATAAAACATGCATATGTTTACATCGGGAAGCATTATGTTTTAAGACAATATTGAAATTAAAATGTGTAAGTGTCAGACAGAAAAATATGAATATCAATATAGCTTCACCCAAGCATGTGTGTAAATTTTCCATCCCTGTAAACTCCCACCCTTACATACAATTATTACAATAATTGCTAATACAAAGTATTAGCAAATGGCTCATAATTGCATGTCATGTCTGAAGGCGCCTGTCATTTCACTGGCATGAGATATGTATTCATTATGAAGTTATTCAAGATGAGCTTAAGACGTCAACTTTCAATTGAAAAGAGAACAAAAAAACTGTATTCAATGGTGTTTATTTCACAAAACATTCATTAGTTTGATTCTATGAACATATGGTCATTTCATATCATCCAAATGTGTTGGATATTTACAGGCATTTTATGGCACAACATTGTACAGTTGCATTAAAACAGCAATTAAACATGTATGTACACAAAAATAAAACGATCAAGGCAAATCAATCTCAGACCGAGAGCGGTCAGTTAAACAAAAACACAGACATAATTTTAACAAACACATTCCACCCTCTGTGTAGCATGATATAGACTCTGAGCATCGGTCAAAAGGCTCACAGGATATCATCCACGAAGAGGGACATGAGGCCGCCTCTGTTCATCAGTTAAAAGGCTCACAGGATAACGTGTACGAAGAGGGCCATGATGGCCGCGCTGATCAGACCCGAGATAGGGACGGTGACGAACCAGGCGATGAAGATGTTCCTGAACAGGCGCCAGTCCACGGCCTTCCTGGAACGCAGCCACCCCACGGCGACCACTGACCCTACCTGTAGGACCACCAGAGTCAACAACACAGCAGTCTACTGCTGAACGGACCGTAGTGGAGCGGCCCTCCACCCTGAGCCCCAACACATGGACCCGAACAATGTGAACGCCTGCTCACGTTGAAGGCCATTTACAAAGCAAAGCACAGACCGGTATACGCCGGGTGGCATCATGTTTATCCAGCAAGTGTTAGGTTTAGGGTTGGTAATGAAGGTCCATGTATACAGATAAACATTAAGTAATCTGCATTGTTTTGGAGGGCGAAGTTTGCGCTCCACCCCCTACCTTGCAGTGGGTGGTGCTCACAGGAAGGCCGATATTGGACGCCACGACCACAGTCAAGGCTGACGCCAGTTCAATGCTGAAGCCACTGGATTGGGCAACAGAACAAGGCAATGAGGTTAAACCCATCTGCCGTCGAGACATTCGTGCGAGGAGCCTTATGATGGTTGGGTTCGGTGGAACAGTACCTGGAGGGTGTGATGGGGGTCAGGTCTTTGCCCAAGGTCTGAATGACCCTCCGGCCCCACACCCACAGCCCAGCGCTGATGCCCACCCCCCCGTACAGGAGCAGCCAGATGGGGGTGGGCGCGTTGGAGACCACAGAGCCGCTGTCGTACAGGAGCCAGAGAGCCACCAGGGGGCCGATGGCGTTGCTGCCAAACGAAGCATAGACACGTGTAAGTCTGCTGAAGGTGCTCTCAAACACATCCCCTCATATCAAGACTCACTTGTTCAGAGTTCACCTAGACTCTGCATCCCCCTTCCCCGACCCCCCCCCCCCTTCTTACGTACTTATTGTATGTTGTACATCCTGGCACTTATTGTACGTACTTATTGTATGTTGTACTTAAAAATAGTACTTAGCATCGTGTAGCATCTAATTCTAGCTTCCGTTGTTGTATACGGGGTAAAGGTTAATCTAACAATTGTAAGTACTTGGTACTGGCACTTGTTCTATGACCATCCTTACTGTACCGACAGCGATTACAATGTACTTATTGTAATTACCTTTTTTTTTTAGCAAAAAGGCTTTGCTAAATGCATTAAATGTTAATGTAAATGGTAGAGCACCCAGTTCTCTGAGAGAACCCACATCCCCCGTCATACCTGACGTCGTTGCCTCCGTGTGCAAAGGAGCCGAAGCAGGCGGTGAGGATCTGGAGGAACTGGAAGAGCGAGGAGACGGCAGGGTGGTCAACCTCCAGCTCATCCTGCTCCAGGGCCAGCTCCTTCCCCGCCTCGCTCTGCCCCACGCTGCTGTCCTCCGCCCGGGCGCCCGCGCTCATGGCCGAGCTGTAGCTGCTGTAGCTGTCCACCCGGGACCTCCTCTGGAGCGCCCCCCCGCCGCCCTCTGCCGCCGCCTCCTTGTACTTGGGGTCCCCCTGGATGCCGTAGATGGCCATGGTGTAGGAGGTGTAGCTGTTGTTCCTGCGGATGGGCCGCTCCTCCGTGTCGCTGTCGCCGATGCAGTCGCCCACCTTGGTGACGTGCAGCTTGTGCAGCAGGTCTTTGTAGAGGCCCGAGTCCTTGTGGACGGTGTGGGAGAGGCCGCTGTGAGGGTCGGTGATGGTCATGGGCCCCACCAGGCTGTTCAGACCTTTAAAGAAACACTGCTGCTTTGTGACGCTTTGTATTCGTTTACATTTACGGCCTTTAGCAGGACACTTTCATCCAAAGGGACTTACAATAAGTACATTTGTCAGAAGAAGAGAAACAATATATATCGCCGTCGGTACAATAAGCCCATTCATAGAAACAAGTGCCGAGCACTTATCATTGCTAGGTTAACCCATTCCCCGTAGCCAAGAAAGCCTGCTACGATAAGAAGCTACACGATGCGGGGTGCTAGTTTTAAGTCAAAAGACGTACAACATACATTAAGTGCATACACGTTAAGTGCCAGGACTGGAAGGGTAAGGGAGGAGGCTATGCAGAGTCTAGCTGAGTCCACCACGAGGAGGGTATCTATAACAGTAGTTTGTACTGATATCTCTTGACATCTCACCATTGCTGACATCCGGACTTTTGGTGTCTATCCCATTGCTGTCTGATTCTGCATCCGAGTCTCCGAGCCTGAAGGCCACCTTCTGGCTGTCTTCTGCCGGGGGGCTGGGCAGAGGTCTGGGTGACTCAGGTTCTGGTTCTGGGTCTGATTTGATCTTCTCCATCAGTTGTGTTTCACAGGGCCTAAGAGCCATTTCACCTAGCGTGCAAAGAGATCCGTATTAGGTCTGAGCCATGCAATGGCTGAGTGAGAAGTTAGAGCTGTAAGAGCTGGCACAAGGATACACCGACTGGGTTTATTATACAAGAACACTCACGCTGGATCTTTTTCTTGAGGTGGGGGCAGACCACGAACCACACGAGGAGAGCGGTAACGAGGGAGCAGCCCAGCGAGATGCCCAGCGTCCCCCACCACGGCACCTGGTCGAAGCCCAGCACTGGGACACACACACAGAGGGGAACAAAGACAGACTTAGGACAAAGGGACACTAGAGGAAGGCGGCATATGATATTATATATATTATGGATATTACTATAAATAGTTTATGTTTCCTTAACAACTGCAAGGTGTCTGTCTGCATTGTAGCACTGTGCTTAATTGTTCTCAAGAGAATTTTCTAAGTAAGACGCAGCTCTGGAGCAGACTCTGGGTTAAATGGTGGTGCGAGATTAACCAAGAATTTGTTTAAGCACTGCATGTTGCCGGACTTGTCTGGCAACATGTGACCAATCACATTCAGGGAAACAATGGCCTTGGCTGGCTCCGCCCACTTAGTCCTAGAAAGATAACCATTGTGAGAGGAGAAACACTTTGCGTGCACGAGAGCAGAGACGGCATTATTGCGCACGGGGGCATCAGTTACGTGTTGCTTCACTACATGTGTGTGCTCGATTAAACAATTATGCCTTTTTCCTCACAGGCGTAATTTGTTGCTCTCAGCAGTATATAATACAATGCAATATTGCAAGCAGTAGAAATGCTCGTAATATTGATTAGTGTGCACGGACGTGTCGCTTGAATGTGCGCAAATCCATATTTGCTCGCATTTTGCTGAGATATTTTGAGATACATTTTGTATTATTGTTGGTACATTTCAGAAAATGTTGAGAAATATAGGGCTTATGTGACACTGCAAACGATATAGCTACTTTAATAATAGTATATCAGAGAGTAAAGTATACGTAATACAAATATATTTCAGAATGTGTCGTATACAACACTACAACATATGCAGGCCCGCTGCTAAGCTTTTGGAGGCCCTGCATAGGGCCTGGTCATAAATTGGTCAAGAAGCGCCCCCCCCCCACGTCGCATCGTAGAGTATCAAAATAACAGCCTCAACAGCACCACCATCAGTTATATATAAAGTAACATATAAATAATTTATAAGTAATACATAAAACAGAAGCATTACAATATAATAACAACTGCAGGCTCAAAAGATGAACGAAAATAATTATGCACATGAATAAGGTATAAAAGGAAGTCATCAAAATGAACAAACACACACACACAAATATTTTTCACACACTCAAAAATGACCTCAAAGTGCAGTATTGTCCTAATCAAAGTATTTTCCCTATACACGATGCAAAACTGTAACTGTTGGATAGTGTGCAATACTAAAATGCGTGTGCATACTAAGCAGCTGCAGGAGGCTTTACCAAGGCGGGACTTTTTCCTGGCAGCAAAATCATTAATCAAGTCATCATAATATACCCTATGTGCCACTTAGGCGTTCTTGTCACATTGTTGACCGTAGATATATTTGAATGAGTTTCAGTTTAGAAAAACTGCGTTGAGAAAGGATGCTTCGCCTCCGATGCGAAAATACGAGAGCTTTGAAGGCTGTCAGGGAAGCGGGGGGACCACTTTTATTATATATTAAGGTAAAAACATGTTATTTCCCCGAATTGAGCGATAGGATACACAATTAAGGAAAAAGAACTGTGGGCCTGTTCATAAGAAACTAATATTTTTTACAATGTAATAATGTAATAATTATAATGACTTCTTTTTTGCAACCTTCATTTTGGGGGCCCTCGCCAGGTAATTTGGGCCCTATGCGCTCTGTGTACGGGGAGAGGTGGCCCTGAAATATAGTGTTACAGCACTTTAAGTCCTCTCCAGCATTGTGCATTTTGATCACATGGTTCTGGTGAAGCGAGATTGTCCAAATATCTCAACTGCCTCCCCTCAAAATTTACTTGGCCAACACTATCAGCCTGACTCCTTCAAACAGATAGCATGCAGGATACAAACATGCATGGCCACGCTGTGATAGAAAGCACACGAGGGTCTTGAAGGCAGAGCGTTACAGGAGACAGATAATCTTAACCGCTGAACCAAATAATACTGTTTAATCTTTTGTTCACTGGGGTTAGCGTGACTTTTTTAGATGATAAATAACATTTTAGCATTGTTTACAAAGGTTTGAACTTACAGCGGTTGCTCTGATACAGGGGGCATGACTTTGAGAAATACCCCACGCTTCCCTGTGTTTGTCATGAAGATCGTAGCTTATTGGAGTCTCAACAGAGATGCTCAACCACTTAGAAAACAAACCATCTCAAAGAGTTATCTCAACAGGCAAGGAATCCAACATGACGGGGCCATGTGGTATTATGGGAAAACGACACTGGAATCCTTGGATCAAAACAAAACAAAAGACAGGATTGTTTTTGATGAGAAGAGTTTCTCCATCTATAACAGTGTGAGAGGCGCAGTCTGCTGGGTTGTGTGATAGCAGGGGTTATAGTGGGCATTGATCCTTGACTCACACACGCACACACACATGCACATACACACGCACACACACACACACACACACACACAACACACACACACACACACACACACACACACACACACACACACACACACACACACACACACACACACACACACACACACACACACACACACACACACACACACACACACACACACACACACACACACACACTTCAACATTGAGTTTAACTTTCTTACTAATTAAGGCTAAGTTTACATGATGACGGTCTGAAAAGAAGACGCAAAAGTGGGTCGTCGCGTCTTCACTTTTTATTCCGCGTTTGGAAAAGGGTTTTTGGGAGGATATTTGCGTGCATATGGTGACGCAAAAGTGTGTTGAATTCGATTGGGTACACATGTTTGGCGGCTAGGTGGTGCTGTGATACACTGTCTATCACACAACACCGCCATGTCTGAGCGCATGCATAGAATCTTCCTTCTTCTCTTCTCTGCGCCGCGAAATCCCAAACATAATTACAGATCATTCTCTGTTCAGGAATACTATCTGTACATATCCTGTACATTTCGTGGAAAGACTCCTGTAAGTTTATTAGAGATGCCAGAGCAGCTTGACGGTCCGACGCATGGAAATAATCCAACATGTTAGTTTATTTCCCTGTACTGGACTGCATGTATGTGACGTAAACGCATACCCGACGTGAGCAAATCTGAGCAGAGTTTTGCATCTTTGCAGTGTAGACGGAAACGTTATTCAAGTTTTCCACTCTGGAGGGTGGTTTCAGATTTTTGCGTATTTAGGCCCCAAAAACGCAGTTTTTGGGGCCGTTTTAAATGAAAGGCACTTCCGATAAAATATTTTGTCGTTTTTACCCGTACGCGTCCTTTTGTAAACGGGGCCTAAAAGTTGAATAAAAGTGTTATTAATGTCTTACACAACCATGTAATGAAAAAATTACTACAGCTGCTGTATTGATTTAGTAAGTTATTGCTTTAGATGTGTTAAGGCTGCTTGAGTTGTGTGTGTGTGTGTGTGTGTGTTTGTATATGTGTGTCTGTGACTCACATGGGGCTCCTGTGTACAAGATGGAGAAGATGTTGATACCCATAGTGATAGCGTAGAAGACAGGAAGAGCTCGGAGGCCGTTGGGCACAGGGTTGGCCTGGGGAGAGTCAGTGATACACAAATCACATGTTGAGATCGACAACATGTCAGTAATACACACATCACATGTGAGATCAACGACATGTCAGTAATACATCACATGTTGAAATAAACAACATGTCAGTAACACACAAATCACATGTTGAGATCAACAACATGTCATTAATGCACACATCACATGTTCAAATCAATAACATGTCAGTAATGCACACATCACTTGTTAAAATCAACAACATGTCAGTAATACACACGTCACTTGTTTAGATCAACAACATGTCAGTAATACAGGTTCATCACATGTTGAGAAACATCCCGACCTGGATACACCCAGCTACAGGGAGTAGGGGGCTTCAGATCAACAACATGTCAATAATGCAGGTTCATCACATGTTGAGATCCATTGTAACCTCCCTGTACTTAGGTACATCCTATATAAATGTCAATTTACCATTAACCATTTACATCCCGGTGCAGGGATAAGGGCGCCTCAGATCAAGAACACCATGAATTCAAGACCACAACAGTATTCCATTTGGCGCTCACCTTGTTGAGGATGAATTTACGGACAAAGTAGAAGAGAACCCCTGACATGATCCCAGACAGAAGAGGTGAGAGAAACCAGGATGCCACTGTTGGGACAGATGGGCATTGTTAAGGACCCCTGTTGGTAGTATTCGGAAAGACAAAAAATAAATTTGCGATCATTTTTTCAATCATTTTTCACAGGGGACTTCTTTACCAATGCGAAGCAGTTCCATCCACTTGACCCCGTGGTGACCCCTGGCCACCACGGAGAACCCGATGGTGGCCCCCACAATGCAGTGCGTCCCAGAAATGGGAAGCTTCAGGAACGAAGCCGCCAGCTGCCACACGGCTGACCCTACAGAACACACACAGAGACACACACACGTATACACACACACACACACACACACACACACACACACACACACACACACACACACACACACACACACACACACACACACACAACACACACACACACACACACACACACACACACACACGCACGCACACACCACACCACACACACACACACACACACACACACACACACACACACACACACACACACACACACACACACACACACACACACACACACACACACACACACACACACAAATGCAATTTTATTGTTCCACTATAGCAGACTGAAGTTACCAGCCAGCTTCAATAGTTTCCGTTTAATTGTAACTTGTATTCGAATTTCGCATGATGCTGACTGATCACCTTTTCTACTGACATTTGTTGCAGAGTTTGAAATGATTCCTTTACGATCCAGTGTGTAGAACTTAGTAGCAACCAGCTCAACCCCCTCACCCTCCCTGTCTAATTACTACAGTAGTCTGTATCGACCTCTGTTGTGTAAGCAGCCATTTTAGTTTTGACAATAAAGGGACATACTTCGTTATCGCCCCAAGGTCGATCTAGGTATAAAGATGCTTAGTTTATGAAAACACAAAGATTCTTATTTTCATGGAATTCAAATAAAAACACCTGAGAATTATATTCCATATCCAATATGTCATTCCCCTAGATGCCACTCAATTCTACATACTGTACCTACATACCGTTCTACAATCACAATTACACAATCACAATCACAATCTAGATGCCACTCAATTCTACATACTGTACCTACATACCGTTCTACAATCACAATTCTATAAAACCAGCAACAAACCGGTTTGTAACCCTGCTTCTTAAACAGGTTTGATGAGACCAGAATCCCTCTCCTCAACAGCCTCTGGTCACTCATGCCCCCGACGCGAGCGCTTACCGAACATGGCACTGACGGAGCCCGCCATCAGCACGTGCTCGGAGCCGTTGTACATGCGCACGTCGATGATGCCCTGCCGGATGGTCTCACTGACCTTGGCCCCCAGCAGGATGGAGCCCACCGTCTCGAAGATGGTGGCCAGGACGCAGGCCTGCCGCAGGGTGACCACGCCCGAGCCCACCGCCGTGCCGAAGGAGTTGGCCACGTCGTTGGCCCCCACGGAGAAGGCCAGCACAAAGGCGATGACGAAGCCCAGCACCAACAGCCACAGGTAGCCCTCCAGGTGGGTCTGGGCCAGTAGGCCCACCGTGGTGGCGGTGGCCAGCGCTGCGAGGGTGGTGGTGTCCATGGTGAGAGGGGATGTCCTGTTCAACCCTTAGGTCAGTCAATTCAATAGGTCTACTCTTAGTGTTATATAGACACAGGTGATGTTTCTCTGATATCAGAGCCTAATTGGTAAAAAGAAAACATGATTATGAATTTGGTGTTTGTTGCTATCGTGTTATGCTGATCGTTTGGGGTTGTTGTAAGATGAACTAGCATTGATGAAGGAAGGGAATCCATGATGATGGCTGCCTCTGGGGAAATACTATACTGGAAGAAGAAAGGTGAATTTGGTTTAGTTTAGAATAAAAGACCAATAAGGTATATTATACAAGACATTAACTGGCTAAATAGGGTAATGACAAATGAAGCAAGCAAAATGTTATAGACCAGAACCAGATGTTTTTTCTCCTTTCATTTTTCTTTAACAAGTGAACAATAAAGTAAATAATTAACCTACTTCAATAGCATTTGTAAGTTAAACATTCTTCCAACATGTGTGGTGTGCGCCAAAACGTGGTTGACAAATGAAGGAGCGCGTTAAAGCATAATGCAGCCTTTGTCAAAAAACTCTTACTTTAACTCTATTTAATCATTCTAACGCAGTTAACAGAAGCCTCATATAATATTCCTCCGCTATAAGATATAAAAATTTCATAGGTTAATTAAACCTTCAAAACTTTTTAGGGTTAAATAAACATCAAGCGCCTTGACTATTCTTGACCTGGCCACATTAGTGACCCTATTTGGCTAAGAAATCAACAATAGCCAATCAATTCTCAATTCTTTCAGATCAAATTAGGCAAATATTACTAACCCTAACCCTAGTAAAATTTGTTAAACTTGAAATTGTGATATACGCATGAACGAGAAAAGACTGTCCCCACTAACCTGTTAGAGCGAGGTTCTCGTGTAGAGTTCAGGTATGGGACGCATATGTCCGTCAGCGCGAGAGCAACATGGAGGAACCGATCAGCCGCGAGAACGCCCCCCGGTTTACCGTCTGGTCTGAAGGGTCTTGCGGAAAGCGGGCTCTTATACTCAGACCGTGGCGAGGAGGAGGGCAGCGTGCTCACGCCCTCTGGAGTGATCACGAGACAGGCTAATGGTTTACTTGTTTGTGGCGCAGAAACACCTAATTACAGTTTTCTGCTCCTGAAGGGCCAATGGGGAGAGGGGGATGCTGGATCCGGAATTAACCTTCTTATTGCCAATGGGATGAAAATGGTGAATGTGTTTGAGTGATTGATCACCTTTCCTTTTTGCCACTGGATTAGAATTAGATAAGATGTCATTATTGTGGAGCATCTCTTTTCCACAGGCCCACACGCCCATATAACGTTATTATTGGTTCATTGATATATACTGATTGTTTCACAGGACAAATATGAGTTATAGAGCAAGTCCAACACATAGTTACTGTTCAACCTCTTATTTACTATTAATTATCTTTTCTGTCAAACTCCAATGGAAATTTGAGCTATTTTTGTCAGTCAGCGGAAAATGAAAGACATTGAAAGCGCTGATGTCTTCGTATTCATAACTAAGTATCATTACTGATTAATGAACGCATTGGAGAGTGGTAGTAGAGACAATTTACCAAGACATTTTTAGAGATACTTTTCTGAAGACTGTGTCAGGGGGATAGCCCTTCTCCAAAGGCTATACAATCTGTAGGCAGTTTAATTTTGCA
>OLKM01000105.1:267500-290000 GCA_900291075.1 Melanogrammus aeglefinus
CAGGATGCGGGAATACGCTTCAAAACAAAGCAGGAAGTTGAGAGAAATCAGCACATAGAGCCCAACTACTGTGCTGGCAGGGAGCAAAATGGAGAGGTGATCATCTCTGCTGGGCTGTCACACCTCGCTGCTCCTGTGAATACACATTCTTAACTGGCTAACCACTGTAGGCACAGTGCAGTGGAGGGGAGGGGGGGTGCAGGTGAAACCACACCTATGCTGATTTTCTGATGCCTCAGGCATGATTATTTCTTCAGCATTACCAGAACTAACACATCGCCTGGCCCTGACCTGTCTGTACTGGGTACTGAATGTGCAGATTCATCCAGAATAGGAATTAAGTTCTTCAGCTCAGTCTTTAGGATAGAAATGAATGAACGACAGATTTCATATTTTTACCTATTTTAAATTGGTTGTTTGAATTTGAAGCGTTTCTGTATTCTTCTTTGTTGTTTATTAATCAAAAAGTGTTTGGTATTCAAAGCCTAGTTTACAGACATGCGTGTGAATGTATTTCCTAATTTTCATCACATATAATGAAAAGCTGTTGGGTAAAGTAGAGCTCTATCAAATAGAGTGTAAAAGTCTACCGTTTATGAGAGTATATATAAATACACACATTGTCGCATGATTATACACTATACAGACTATACTGTTTAATGTAAAAGTTTCCCAGGATCAGATTACAATGATTTTTAGATCATCAGAACCAAAGTTGTGAGATGGTTGAAAGTGGAGAGAAGCATACCCATCGAGGTAAGGTAATGTTGATCACACAGAGACATACAGTAAAGATACAGAATTAATATCAAACATACCTTCCAAGATGTAGACCTTGAAGCCGCTGCTCATCCGGGTTATATAGTGAAAATTGGCCACTGCCATGGCTTCTCTTCTTCCGCAGAATACAAAGAGAAATGCAGAGAAACACCTTGACTGCTGGGGCTTACGGGACACAATGAGCCCTAGTTATGGGTTGGGTTAATAGGTAATGAGATGCTGGCTCTGAACTCCACCAGGTAATGTATCAGGTGTGAGCAGAGCTGTGCTATGTCCTCCCTTTGACTCTCTCTCTGTGCTCCCATTGGCCGCTGTCAATCCAATCAAAAGCCTTTTCCTCCTTTCTCTCAGTTAGCTTTTTGTGCTGCGGGCACAAGAGGGACCATCTCAGGCATTGAGTAATCATGCTTTCACCCACTTGGTAGATTCTCCAAAACAAACCCCACTATTGCACTAATACTATAGAGGCATAATCCGGTATGTTATTTAAGATATATTAGGATTCAGGAATAATTAATTCAGCTCAATCAGGACTACTTGTGAAACGCACCGGAGCTTACACTTTTTTCTTCTCCCCTTCGTCTAGAAGCACCTCCCTCAGGCCGTATAGGAATTGAAGTCCACGTGTTTACCTTATGAAGTTAGCACCTGCTCTTTGTCTCCCCCAGTCCCCCCGTCCCCCCGTCCCCCCGCCCCACACCACCACACACACACCACACACACACCACACACACACACACACACACACACAACACACACACACACACACACACACACACACACACACACACACACACACACACACACACACACACACACACACACAACCCCCCTACCCGTCCTTTATGCCGCAAATCTAAAATCTCACCAAACCACATTTTTGGGTTGAGTTGTCTCTTCGAGGAGCCCACCGTCATTCCTGCTGACCTGCCCGGACACGCACCCAGCTGGGCCCGGCCTCCCCGCTAATCCCGGGCCCTTTGTTGACGGCCAGACAAAGAGCCTTAAGTCCCAGAATCTGCAGCTGGCAGGAGACCTGTCCTGCTGGAGCACGCCGAAGAGGAAGTCTGGACACACACACACACACACACACATGCAGGCGACCACACACACACACACACACACACACACACACACACACACACACACACACACACACACACACACACACACACACACACACACACACACACACACACACACACACACACACACACACACACAATTGTGGCGCACAAACACACATGCACAATTGTGGCCAATTTTTACACACACACACACACACACACACACACACACACACACACACACACACACACACACACACACACACACACACACACACACACAACACACACACACACACACACACACACACACACACACACACACACACACACACACACACACACACACACACACACACACACACACACACACACACACAAACACACACACGTACAGACACGCAATGCAGAAAAAATATAAAAACTGTACCCCTAACCCTTACCCCCACTCCCCCCAAATGTCACATTGGTGTGTTTAGTCCTGTGGTCGTGGCTGACGACTCTGTGCTAGTCTCAATATAATAAGTCTAGGATCATCTTGTGTGTGTATGTGTGTGTGAGATGTGGGTGAATGTGTATGTGTGTTTGTGTGTGTGGTATGCACATGGTTGTAAGTGTGTGTGTGTGTGAGTGGCATGCATGCGGGTGTGTTTGTGTGTGTTGTGTGTAGCATGCTGGTGGATGTGTGTGTATGCGTGTGTGTGTGTCTGTGTATGCGTGTGTGTGTGTGGCATGCACGTGGGTGTGTGTTTGGCATGGTTGTGTGTGTGTGTGTGTGTGTGTGTGTGTGTGTGTGTGTGTGTGTGTGTGTGTGTGTGTGTGTGTGTGTGTGTGTGTGTGTGTGTGTGTGTGTGTGTGTGTGTGTGTGGCCTACATGTGGGTGTATGTGCATTTCTGTGTGCATGTGTGTCTGAATATGTGTGTGCATGTGTGTGTGTCGCTTGGTCAGTGACTGTAGTGGGCATAATCCTTGGGCCTTATGTAAGTGTTTTCATTAGTAATCCCAGCCTATTTATCATCATCAACGATATTGACGACATGAATAATAATCAAAATAATAATTAATTTGAGCAGATTAAGGTTGCTAAGATTCATTTTTATTCATTCAAGACTTCATAAAAAGTAAAGGCAAAATAGACAGTTTTTATAAAGGCGGTGGCCTGCAAAAACATCAGCGGCATTATGCTCTGAAGTGTCTTACACCGTTCCCTTTGTGGCAGCACAGCTTACAAGTAGGTGGGAGTGCTCCTGTCAGCGGTGCGGGTGAATCGTTATCTTATTAACGAGTTTCAAGGTTTTCTAAGGCATTGCCAACAGATGGCTCATCCCTTAGAATGTGTTTTATGAAGGCATTGATAGAAAAAAATCAACCGAATTAAATTTATACAAGCGCTTCAAATCGCTTCGCTGCAGTAGTACCGATTTTTTTTTTTAACGAATTCACGTCTCTTAATATCAGTTGTGATGCAAGGACGATCGGTATCATCGTCATCATCAGACACCATACTGCCCTGATTAATCAATAGCGCGTGGAAGGAACCACCATCAACCTCAGCCCATCCATCCCGTTGGCTGCACTCTCCTCGCATCAGCACCACCCCTTTACTCCACCAGTGCGCCTGGCATCTCCCCCAGGAGCGCTGAGAGTGACGCAGAACCGAGCGGAAAGCTGCACCGCGCCTTGAGGGAAGAAGAAGCACTGAGAAGCAGGTGATGCGATCAAAAACAACCGGAACAGAGTAGCCCTATATCTGGGGACGGTGGCTGTAGAGAGGTGCTGATCCCCGATGCGTGGCCTGTTCGGGCAGAGGACGAGTGACATCGAGGCGGGTAGGGTGTGAATCTCCTCGTAAGCGTCCTGTTAGCGCAGTAGCACTCATCCGTTCACACCGGATTGGGGACGTGAATCTGAGGTTGGTCTTCCACGGCGACAATTAGCGCTTCTGTGCTCTGTGATACACACATATGTTGCATTGCAGTCTGTTTGATAAAGGGAATGTGTTTAGGATAGCGATGTGTGTAATATCAAAATAATTGCCTTTAAAAAAATAAGTTGAAATGCATTTTGCTTGAGTTCCTGTTTGGCCTCATCAGTCACGACATGCTTAGAAACTACAATAGTCTGATAACGAGGGTTTGCCCCTAATTTACACCACTCTGTCTGTTCCTGTGAAGGCTACATTGACCAGTTGGTCTACGGATGGGAAAGTAGATATTTCCGTGGAACAAGTTGGAATTCATTATCCGGTGGTCAGGATCTCGGCTTTCTGCAGCTTCTCATTCTGCAGTTTCTCCTCCTCCTCCGGCGATATTAAACCTACACCATGAACTACCTGCGTCGACGCCTCTCGGACAGCAATTTTATCTCCAATTTGCCTAATGGCTACATGACGGACCTCCAACGCCCTGAGCCGGCTCAGCCCCCGAGCCCCGCAGTGTCGCCGGGGCCCCCGGAGCAGCGCCGCCAGTCCACCAGCCAGCAGCAGCCGTCTGGAGGAGGAGTCGCTGCCGCTGCAGCCGGTGGTGGTGGTGGTGGAGGTGGTGGAGGAGCCGGGTTCTTCTCGTCCTTATCCAACGCTGTGAAGCAAACCACCGCCGCAGCAGCTGCGACACTCACCGAGGCAGCGGACAGAGCCGGGGTGTCGAGCAGTGCTAAGATACTGCTGGTGATCGACGACCAGCAGACGGACTGGTGAGGAGAACCTTCCTGGTATAATGACCTATAGCGTCGCTCCAGAAGGTCGTATGATTAACCTATTCCGTCCCTGTCATGTGTGTGGATGACTTTCCCCCTGTGGGGTTTAGATGAGGTGAATATAAGACTTATCTGCCATGCAGCAGAGGTTTAGGGAGAAGCCATTTTACAGTCTAACCTTTTTACAACGATGCATTATCAATAAGTAATAGTGCTGATTCATTAGCCTGTACATTAGGCCATTAAGGCCTTTAGCATTTAGGACATCCAGTCTTAATTGGCTAAAGAGAAATGAGAACATATATGATATGATATTTTATGATACAATTAATTAGCTTATTTGTAATTATTGTAAACAATACAATACAGTAGGCACACCTATGACATGCATCAATTCCCTCAGTTTATTCTCTAAATAGTCTAAGGTGCAGTAAGTGGGGAAGTCGTTCAAATCTAAATGTTTTAAGGGAGCCCTTAAGTCATTATGTCCCAACATGTAACCTCTCTGGTTGCCGTCTGGGTTGTGGTTCTTCTGCAGGGCGAAGGTCTTCAGAGGGAGGAAGGTCCATGGGGAGTTTGACATCAAGGTGGAACAGGTGGGTGGCCTCATGAACCTCGTTTCCCTCCTCCGTGACTTGGCACACAAACTCACCTGAACACCAGGCTCAGAGCTTCAGAGAGATCAACAGCAGAGGAGACATGAGGAACCGGGTTAGGATTGATCTGGGATGCAGCAGTCCTAGTGTATCAATTACAATTAAGGCATTTGGCAGACGCTTTTATCCAAAGCGACCTACATAGGTTAATACACACATTGACACACCGACGGCAGAGTCAACCATGCAAGGCGACAGCCAGCTCGTCAGGAGCAGTTTGGGTTAAGTGTCTTGCTCAGGGACACATGACAACTGCTCTACCATGAGCTAAGCCGACCCACAGTATCACAGCAGACTTTCAGGGGCGAAGACGGCGCCATAAACCATCCAATACAAGGGGCAGAGTCACGCCTTGTTTCCTGGTTGTAGAGATTTTCTACCGGAGGAAAACCTCCTTGCCAGCTCACAGTGTTGATGATGTTGAGGCCTGGCCAGAGACGTGTTTACAGTTCAGTCCTGACGGCTGAGTCCGTGTCAAACAAGTCAAACCGATCCCTGCCACCAGTGACAGGATTAGTGGAAACAAATATGAAGCGAAAGGAAGTGAAACCTGTCCTGTTCACCCAGGTCTTACCTGGTCTGCCAGCACACGTTAGATATTAAAGTCAGACTTGTTAAACAAGGTAAGGCTGGCTATCCCACTAGTAGAGCATTAACACTGCAGGGTTAAGGGTTCGAAGGCGGCCCATGTAACATCTTTCACTAAATACCCACGTTCCTGAAAGACATTTTGGATGTAAGTCCACCAGGCTGCATATTATTAAAACATTTTCTATGCAGTTTACAATTAGCAATTCAGATGTTTTAAGCGGTAATTCTCCACAAGCCTCTGTGGTAAATTGTTAACCAAAGCACCCTCTGGAGCTGCAGTATAATGAGAAGCACTATGCTCAGCGAAGAGCTTCATGCTTTAGCTAACAAGCTGCAGGTCAAGATCCTTTCACTTTGAGGTCCTCCAGCGTTTTCCACACGCTATTTTTATCCCTTCTTTCTGGGGTTTCGATAACTTATCATTACTTGAGGTGCCTGGTTGCCAGTCACCCTTCTCCAGGGATGGATGTGATTGCTGCGTGCACGAAGCTGAGGGGGAGGGGGGGTTGGACCAGAGATGGTTCGTTGACCTTCTTGCCCTCCCACTTCCAGGCTGATTTCTCAGAGATAAACCTGGTGGCACATTCCACGGGCTCCTACAGCGTGGACATCGACGCCATCAGAAACGGCCATAAAGTCACTAAGTAGGTGTCCTCTGGAATGAACTATTAATGGCGTGGCCCTCATGAATGTGGTCATAGTGTTTCACTGATGGCCTCCCCTCCCCTGGGGCCCCAGGTCCTTCAAGCCAGACTTTGTCCTGGTCAGAGAGCATGCCTTCAGCATGGCCAGGCACGGCGACCACCGCAGCATCGTCATCGGGCTGCAGTACGCTGGGGTCCAGAGTGTCAACTCGCTACACTCGGTCTACAACTTCTGTGATAAACCATGGGTGGTACGTACCTGGGACACCGCAGTAGCCCCCACTTTGTGCTATTCTTCATAAATCGACTGTAGGAAAGAGACAGGGATTTACGTTTGGTTGTGTTTGTCGCTCTCAGTTCGCCCAGATGACCCGACTGTCAAAGACGCTGGGCCCAGAAGAGTTCCCGCTGATAGAGCAGGTTTACTACCCCAACCACAAGGAAATGGTGGGTAGTCTGGCCATCTGCTCTCTCTCTCTCTCTCTCTCTCTCTCTCTCTCTCTCTCTCTCTCTCTCTCTCTCTCTCTCTCTCTCTCTCTCTCTCTCTCTCTCTCTCTCTCTCTCTCTCTCTCTCTCTCTCTCTCTCTCTCTCTCTCTCTCTCTCTCTCTCTCTCTCTCTCCTCTCTCTCTCTCTCTCTCTCTCTCTCTCTCTCTCTCTCTCTCTCTCTCTCTCTCTCTCTCTCTCTCTCTCTCTCTCTCTCTCTCTCTCCCCCACAGCAGCTGAGGCCCTCTTTTCATCTCTCACTGCGGTGTCTGATTTGTTTTTGGAAGCTGGAACAAGCATAGTGACAGGGTCTTGATTTTCCAGGTCACTGTCATTATGCAGAGACATCTGAGTGGCTATCTGTCTGACTCTCTATCTATCTATCTGTCTGTTTGTCTATCTATCTATCTATCTATCTATCTATCTATCTATCTATCTATCTATCTATCTATCTATCTATCTATCTATCTATCTATCTATCTATCTATCTATCTATCTATCTATCTATCTATCTATCTATCTATCTATCTATCTATCTATCTATCTATCTATCTATCTATCTATCTATCTATCTATCTATCTATCTATCTATCTATCTATCTATCTATCTATCTATCTATCTATCTATCTATCTATCTATCTATCTATCTATCTATCTATCTATCTATCTATCTATCTATCTATCTATCTATCTATCTATATCAATCTATCTATCTATCTATCTATCTATCTGATCTATCTATCTATCTATCTATCTATCTATCTATCTTCTATCTATCTATCTATCTATCTATCTATCTATCTATCTATCTATCTATCTATCTATCTATCTATCTATTCTGATCTATCTAGCTATCTATCTATCAATCTATCTTATCTATCTATCTATATCTATCTATCATCTATCTATCTATCTATATCTATCTATCTATCTATCTATCTATCTATCTATCTATCTATCTATCTATCTATCTATCTATCTATCTATCTATCTATCTAACTATCTATATCAATCTATATCAATCTATCTGTCTGTCTGTCTGTCTGTCTGTCTGTCTGTCTGTCTGTCTGTCTGTCTGTCTGTCTGTCTGTCTGTCTGTCTGTCTGTCTGTCTGTCTGTCTGTCTGTCTGTCTGTAACTCTATCTATCTTTGTATCTATCTTTATCTATCTCTATCTCATTTATCGATTATCTATCTATCTATCATCTTTCTATTATCTGTCTGCCGGGCCGTCTGTATTTCAGTCTTTCTGTCTGTTTCTCTGTCCATCTGTCTGTCTGTCTGTCTGTCTGTCTGTCTGTCTGTCTGTCTGTCTGTCTGTCTGTCTGTCTGTCTGTCTGTCTGTCTGTCTGTCTGTCTGTCTGTCTGTCTGTCTGTCTGTCTGTCTGTCTGTCTGTCTGTCTGTCTGTCTGTCTGGCTGTCTGTCTGTCTGTCTGTCTGTCTCTCTTTCTTTCTATGTATCTGTCTATCTAACCATGCATCCATCAATCCATCCATCAATATCCAGCCATCTAACAGTCTATCTACCTGTCTAGTCAGTCTGCCTGTAAACATTGTTTGAAGTATGAGCAGTAGTTTAAATTCTTTATTAAATATGTTGGATTGAAAGACCCTACACGGTTGATTGGATCGTTATAAAATACCTGGTTGTCCCTTGGTTACAGCTCACTTCCTCCGTCTTCCCCGTGGTGATCAAGATGGGTCATGCTCATTCTGGGATGGGCAAGGTAACGGCCACTATTGTATTTATGCCTGGATTACAAGCCTGTGCATGCCATTGTTATATTCTTCTTACTGGAGGAAAACCTCTGGCCTGCCCACTCAGGTCAAAGTGGACAACCAGTACGACTTCCAAGATATTGCCAGTGTTGTGGCTCTGACCAAGACCTACGCCACTTCCGAGCCTTTCATCGACGCTAAGTATGACGTCCGCATACAGAAGATTGGAAACAATTACAAGGCTTACATGTGAGTCAACATTTAGCGTTCCCTTCCTCCAAAATGTCAAGGTGCTGTGGGTAATAATTAGACAGTTGCAAAGAGGCACAAGCAAGGCGAGAAGAGAAAAATACAAAGCAGCTCCATTCCATGCTCCCAGTTTGACAGTGGTTGCAGATAGAAACGTCGGCCACACGTCAGCAACACGTTAGCAACACGCCAACAACACGCCCACTCGCATGTTGTGAAGTCTCCAGACTTTATACTAGGGGCCTGGGTGGGTAAACTCTGGGTAACCTCTGGGTTTTATCCGTGAAAGGTCGGGCTTACAGTGCATCTGGGAAAGGGTCATCAAAGTAAGTAATTGATTGCACTTGTGGTTAACAGGCAAGATGGATTCTCTCCGCACGATCCAATCAGGACTTATGTTCCATAATGGATCTGGTCAGAATTGACACGGCTAGTAGTCTGATATCTAAAATGGCTCATGCAGAAGGAAACAGTATTCACAGTGCATATCCTTCACTAATATCTCTCGGGGAAAATGCCACTTCTAAGCTATTGATACTCTCACAATAATACCTCCTAAATCCTGCCTACAGCACCTTAAATTCAACTTGCAACAACAGCTTCATCTGCACAATGATATTGCTAAAGTTATTGATGCAGAAATAATGGTTTGTTTTACGATAGGAGGACTTCAATATCTGGCAACTGGAAGACCAACACAGGCTCCTCGATGCTGGAGCAGGTGGCCATGTCAGACAAGTAAGACCCGACTCGGCAGCACCGGCTCTCAGAGTCAACGTTCGATTTTTGATGGTTCTCCAGTGTTCTGGTTCCATCTGTTCACCCTGCCGTTCCAGGTACCGAATGTGGGTTGATTCCTGCTCCGAAGTCTTCGGAGGGCTGGACATATGTGCGGTAGAGGCTCTGCACGGCAAAGACGGCAAGGACTACATCATAGAGGTACCAGACCGCACCCTGTGGTGTCCGTGACAATGAGGAGCCTGTGGTGTCCGTGACAATGAGGAGCGTGTTCTCGTTCCTCAGAGCACAGCGAGAAGCGGGTCGACTCAATTTGCATTAAATTTGAAGAAAATAAATGCTAACATGCTAACAAAACCATTAGAATGTTGCTTGCTGAAATCCAACATGCCAACACAGTGTTTGCACTGCAGTTCTTCCCCAGTCCCCAGCTGATGTGTGAACCAGAATACTGTTCTGCTGTGGTTGGCGCTGGTCTAACTCAGGGGGACTTTGCTAGCTGGGCTCGAGCAGGACACCATGATAGGTTGCTATGGCAGTTGTCCTTTGAAAGATCACCACTCGTGCAAATCGCAGGTTCTTGTTCCTCAGAGCAGAAGGAGGAGTGGATTCTCCTTCCTCAGAACGAGGAGCGGGTTCTCGTTCCTCAGAGCAGAACGAGGAGCGGGTTCTCGTTCCTCAGGGAGCAGAATGAGGAGCGGGTTCTCGTTCCTCAGAGCAGAACGAGGAGCGGGTTCTCGTTCCTCAAAGCAGAACGGAGGAGCGGGTTCTTCTTCCTCAGAGGAGAACGAGGAGCGGGTTCTCGTTCTTCAGAGCAGAACAAGGAGCGGGTTCTCGGTCAGAGATCAGGTCTAGCTCAGGGGGACTTTGCTAGCTGGGCTCGAGCAGGACACCATGATAGCTTGCTATGGCAGTTGTCCTCTGAAAGATCACCACTCCTGCAAATCGAGGGGCTGGTAGTAGCAGTGGTACTCGGGAGGGCGTCTACTGGCTCATCACATGAGGGCGGGGCTAATCCGTTCTCTCCCGGTCAGGTGGACGACTGCTCCGTGCCGCTGATCGGAGACCAGCAGGACGAGGACCGCGTCCACATCGCTGAGCTGGTGGTTTCCAGGATGAACCAGACCGTCCCGCGCTCCGCCTCCCCCTCGGCGGTCCGCTCCGCAGCTGGCCAGCCCCCTCAGGTGCTCCGAACACGCAGCGCTTCAGACTCACTGACTGCCACACACCCAGCCGTCTGGCCGCCCTCCACAACGAGAAGGCTCACGGCGGAACGGAAATAGAACAGAGCTGATACGCATTTCATGGATAGAACAGTTCTCCTTTGTTCTGTTCTCCTCATGGTTATTATTACATCGTCTGTTAAGGAAAAGTGTATAAAACATGTTCCGTCCAATCTGACAAATCCTTAAATCTAAAAGCCTGGGTTGTGTGGTACTCTGTGGTATTGATGGCTGGCTGTCGGGGTCTTTCATGCAGAAGACGGTGTCCCCCTTGGCCGACTCCCAGACCAGGGTACCTCAGGCCCAGCAGCGCCCCCCCACGCAGGGTAAGATGGCCGCTGCAGCCCCCCCTGCCAGCACAACCCTGAGACTGGTGCCTTGTGGTTCAGCCGTTGAACTCTGCAGTGCATTAACGATTATAGCATCGACCCCTTACGACCTTGTTATGTTGTCAGTGTTCGTCTGTACGGTTAATCAGATATTATTATATTATCTACAATTATTATGTGTTAGTATATATGTATATATACTGTATATTTACTGTAAGAATATTGTGATACAATTCTCTATTTTACAATCATTTTGGAACATGTTGCCATGGCGAAGCTCAGAGGTGCTTTTGTTCAGTCTCATGTCTACACACCTACACGTACACCTATTTATAAACCAAAGTAGTAAAGACTATATTAAGTACATGTCCCACGACTAATATTGGGTCTGTTTCAGTGGCGGCTGGTGCTAAAAACTGTTGGTGGTGCGCAGTAATAGACGGGGGGTCCGGGGGTCCCTCCCCCAGAATTTTTTTTAATTTGGTAGATTTGATTTCCTGTTTTCTGGTGCATTTTGGGGATGGCTACTACCCATTACCTACTATTCATTCAGATTCCTAGCCTACATCCTGACTTGCAGGGCCTGGATAAGCTTACACTGCATATACAGACCTACTTCATGGCCATTCCACCAGCCATTGCTATTCGACCTATTGTTGTTATTCTGATCTTGAGACAAATCATGATCACTGCCCTATAGTGTCCATTTTTTGTGAGTCTCAATGTCTACTTCAAATGCAGTTAGAAATAAGTTGCTTCATTTTGTTAAATGCTAAAGACTAAATTAATATGTAATTTACTTGGTCGTTTTAAGTATAACATTTCTTGGTGAGTGAAATTCCTCCACTGAAATGGGTGGAAAGTGCTTACAACTCTCTGCTATTTAGCGATCTATCTCTTCTCTACATGTAGTTGTGTTGCGTGAATGCTGCTGAGATACGTAGCCTATTTGATTGATTCGCTGAATTGTCCAATCATGTGGTGATAACAAAAAAGGTAAGCGATACCATTGGCCTGGGGCGCACACGTTTGTGAGCTTACATTGACTTCAACGTGGCCGGTGCCCCTGACTTGGAGGAGGGCTTTATTTAGAATGACCAATGACTAGCTAGCCTAGCCCGAATCATTGACGTTCAGACGTTCAGACGCACTGCCAGCAGTGGTTGCTGGCAGTGGCAAGTACGGTCTATCACACAATTAAACGAGGATCAACTTTATTTATTTTTGTTGGTTTATTTCGTATTTATTATAGTTGATTCATAATTGGCCGATATATTCAGGTGAATATTTCACAGAGGGGCGGCGCCCTAGCGCCCTCTATTGACCCACCGCCGCTGGTCTGTTCCATACCAATGTTAAGAGAAACAACACAAGTTTTTCCTGGCTATGACACAAATTTGAAAAGGGAAAGTGAATTCAATAGTAATTTATGCTAAAGCTGAGTGACTAAGAGCTTAGTAATAACTCATACCATAGGGTGTGTCTCCCTGTCTGCAAATGAGGATTCATTTAAAAGTGTTGTTGCTGATACTTACATTAAGCCACTTCCCTCAACCTAACAAAAAACTGAGACGGTGCAGACGTGTGTGAGGACTCTGTGGGTGTTGTGCTCTAGGTGGGCCCCAGCAGGGCCCCTCTCAGCAGCGGCCCCAGCCTCAGGGCCAGCCCCCTGCTGCCCAACCGGGGCCCAGCCCCACGGCCGCCAGCGACCCCGCCAGCCATCCACCGCCCTCTAAACCTGGCCAGGGGCCCGGGGCCACTCAGCGGCCAGCTCCGGCGGCCGGCCAGGGTCAGAGACCCCCCTCTGGCCAGGGCTCCCCTCAGCGGAGCCCCAGTCAGGTGCAGAGGCAGCAGTCCGCCTTCCGCGCAGCAGAAGCCTGGAGGCCCCGGCCAGAAGCCCCCGGGGGGCCAGCAGAAGCCCCCGCAGCAGAGGCCCAGCCAGCCCCCCAGGCAGATGTCCCAGGGCGGCGGCTCCCCGCAGCAGAGGCCTTCCGGGCAGCAGGGCCGCCCTGGGGGTGCCCCCACCACCCAGCAGCCCCGACCGGCGGGCCAGGGAGGGCCGGGCGCCAGACCCCCGCTGCAGCAGAAGCCCCAGCCCCCCCAGAAGCCCCGCCTGGATGAGGCGTCTGCGGGCGGCGCTCCAGCACTAAAGTGAGTAGACGTGTGAGCGCACTCCGCAGCTCGCCGTAGCCTCGGAAACGCTCCCTGAGTGCTAACAAGGATGAAAGGAAGGTCTATCATCCTCTGCCTGCTTCCAGAGCTGCATGCCAGGACACATCCCTACTCCTAGATGAAATCCCCGCCCTAGTGCGCATGCAGCCTGCGTGTTTCTGCAGCTCACCTTTGCTGCAGCGCTTGCACAAGACAACGTTTATTTCCAGAAAGCGCGTCACTTTCATAGCTGCCGCATCACGCGGGCGTGTTTTCCTTCCTCATCCACCCATTCTGGCACTGGATGCAGATTGCCTTGGAAAGGTCGGATCAGGGGGAATTTCAGGCTCAGACCACAGTGCTGTTAAAATAGTACACGACTGTTCCTTAACCTTGTTTTGAAAACAAAGTAATTAAAGGTGGGTGGATGAATACAGGTATGTCCACTGTTTAGGAAACTCCCGGGACAACCAGAAAATAGGAAAGAAAAATAGAATTCTTACTTCAAATCATCAACATCAATGAAATATGGAAAAAAAGTTTTAATTTAACCTTGCAGTCACTTAAGGTTTTTGATATGATTAAGTTAGTATTATACTTTGTTATTTTGATGATGTGGCTCATCATTATTTAAAAAACATGCTAGTGCACTTGAGAAATACCAGTCCTCCCAAAATCGATTCAGCAAATCATGAACTGATTCAGTTGCTACTCCCTTAATCAAATTGAAGAAAAGATTGCTAGCATGCAAATTCAACCAACATGCTAACAATGCAATAACATTGTAGTAAATTTGCTGAAATCAAGACGAAGCCAACACAGTGTTTCTGTGACTTTAAGCCACTGCAGTTCTTTCCCATTCCACAGCTCCTGTGTAAACCAGAATATTGTTCTGCTGTGGCTGGCGGTGGTCTCACAAGGGGGGATTCGGCTAGCTTGGCTCAAGTGGGACACCATGCTAGGTTGCTATGGCAGTTGGCCTCTGAAAGAGCACCACTCGGGCAGATCGAGTGGCTGGCAGTAGCAGTGGTACTCGGGACAGAGTAGGCACAAATAATCCAGAAATACCTCCCTTCTGGGACCACATGTGAACTACAAGTACGGTTTATATAGGTTTCTTTGTTTTCCTGCCTAAATAGTAGACATCTTCTGCTGCTCAACGGCTAATATATTCTTGATACAAACCGTCAAATAAACAAATGAAAACAAATATCGAACAAAAGAAATAGAATTGTGGAAACACAATGCAATATTATAAGAATAATATAGCAATATAAATAAATCAATATCACATTGTTCACTTAATAAAAATGCAATTAATGCAAACATACATAAATCATTAACCTAATCCTAGGGGACTCTGCTCTTTGGATGTCATGGCATTGTCCTTAAACATGAGTCATCATTACATTCTTCTCATGCAAGTCTCCTTTCCCGCATATGATGAGCTCATCGTATGCAAACACATGACAGGAAGTGCACCCCTAACGTCACTGTAGCAACACGCCTTGCCCTCATCCTGCCCTCCTGCCCTCACGTTGACCATCTATATGGGTTTGCTGCATTACTTTAAAGCCTCTTCCTCCCCTCTACCGACACTCCTCTTCCCTCCTCATCCTCCTTCCCCCCCCAACTCCTCCTCCTCCTCCTTCTCCTCCTCATCTCCGCTTCTTCCCCTCCTCCTCCTCCTCCTCCTCCTCCTCCTCCTCCTCCTCCTCCTCCTCTTTTTATAGCAAGTCCCAATCTCTTACCAATGCCTTCAACCTTCCAGAAACACCGGAGACGTGGGCCAGCCTTAGCCGGGACCAGCTGAAGGATGAGGCCATACGCAACCTCGCAAATCTTTTGCTAGTCTGTTCTCCGACGGGGTGAGCGTGAAATGCCCCCAGTGCAACTGACAATAACATGGATTTACAGGACGGAGGAACCTCTACTCCTTCCCTTCATCCCACCCACCAAATCAAACAAGGACCAACAACATGTCACCTAATGATGGTTCTCTCAAACTGAGGCCAATGTGAACCCTAAAACACCCACTGCCGCAATAGGTTAAACAGTAAAACACAAGGATAGTTAATGGATGTAGACTCAGTCTGAAACATTCCTTGACCCACTGAAGGCGCAGATGCCTGGGTGATTCAATGACTCATGTACTCACACTCATTGGCTGTGTGTTCCTGCTTGCACTTGTAGAAGATCTGCTTCCATTATGCGTACCCACACACACACACACACACACACATACACACGAACACACACACACACACACACACACACACTCAATCACTTACACACCTCTGTTCACACAGACACACACACTCTTAATCACTTACACACCTCTGTTCACACAGACACCGATTATTTCGCAGACATAGACAGGCACTCTCATAAAGACGCACACACACACACACACACACACACACACACACACACACACACACACACACACACACACACACACACACACACACACACACACACACACACACACACACACACACACACACACACACACTAACTTTCTTTGTCTCAAATTCATACTCATGCACACACATGCAAGCACACCTCTGTACAGACACACCTTACAATCCCAAATCAAGGGTTTATTCTTGTTTGTCGGTGGCATGGCGTGAAATATGATCTTTTAAATCAGTCAACAAATCATGGGATGCCTAGTCAAATCAACCCAGCTGTAAACTAGATTGTTTGGTGTTAATGACCGCTAGACATCTTATTTCTGAGCTGTTTTCCAATCATGTCTGTGTTTTAGCTGCATGTCAACATGGAGGTATTTGATCCCCAACCCCTGGTAGTATTGGCTCTTCTTTGTAACAGTGTCGTCAATCGTAGCTCAAGTAGTTAGCATCGTAGCCTTATTTGGTGTTGTGGGAATGTCGTCGCTGCCATTTTGTTATCTCTCTTTATTTCTCTCACAAACCCTTCACCTTAATAGCATGCCTTGTGAGCACAAGAGTACAATCAGTCAAATGGCGAGATCTCAGGGTTGCCCACTTTGATTGTGACGCTCGTGCTAGGGTGAGGGCCTTCCATTGTGATTTTGTGCGATTGGTGTTGATGTCCTAATGGTGCTGAAGGAAATGCATGGTATTCTGTTTTTGTTTTTTGTTTGTTTATGAGCTTGAATGTATTAGGTACTATTGGACTTTTTTGCACTCATTATACAACAGAATTATACTTGAATTCAATGACGCTGACTGATATAGACTTTTTCAGGTTTGTTTGATCGCCAGAGGAAAGGACAGTGGTGATCCGTGCACAGGCTTTCAGGCTGAATAGAAGGCATCAAATATACTAGAATAACTAAGGGCACAGCAATCTAACTACCATGTAATAGGTGGTCAGTGACATATGAAACAAAATTATGCTATAGATAAAAAATATTTATGTTTGACGATTTATTTTATTTCAATCATACTCCAAACTAATTAATCTCTCTTTTGAGTTAATGCAAAACTAACCATAAATCGATGGAAATGTTCACTAATGCCACTGATGCATATTAACAACAGTAACTTTCAGTGGGGATTTCTGTCGTCCTTTTAAGATCTATTTCAAAACCAACATACTTAACCTTGTATCTGTACTACCAAAAACACAATTTAGCGTCTGAAAGAATATCTAAGGCATAGCATGAAATCGGTCCCTACGCGTTTAGCCAGGAGTGTGCTTCAGTCCACTGAGCCAAGGACTTGTGTATATAAACATGATGGGTGGGGGTCCCACCCCTGACGTAGATGTAACACTGATGGGTGGGGGTCCACCCCTAATGTAGGTCCTATACTGATGAGTGGGGGTCCCACCCCTGACGTAGGTATAATACTGATGGGTGGGGGTCCACCCCTGACCTTAGGTGTGTAATACTGATGTGCACTTATGTGATACTAATGTCATTTCTGTGACGTTTTGATAAACCCTGTTGGACTATTGTCCACCCGTCCTGCCTACTTCTGGGATCTTTTAGCCTTTGTTTTCGTCGTCCCCTGATAAACTGTCTTCCATTGAGAGAAGCCCCCACCTGTTCGAATACACTTAGGCAATACCCTCCAGAAAAGGACGCAATACCTTAACATTAAGCACTGAGTTCCTTCCTGACCCTTTGCACCCCCTACCGCAGGCTTTGTGTGTATCAACGCATTCATGTAGCCACAGTGACCCCTTGTGATCAGTGGTGTGTAAAACGTGTGGATGTGCTGTCTTGTAACTTGTGGAAACAGAAAAAACAAGTTGATTTGCTGCTCCGGCCTTCGACCCAAACGGCCCCCTTCACCCTCTGCTGCTAGGTGAGCTGCTTTTCAATGATTTCGTGTACTCAAGGGTGGAGTCGAATGTTTTGATGCATTTGTTCTTCATCTATGAAGTGATGTACTTTTTTAACTCTTAATTTATTTATTTACATGTTGTCACATTTCGGGGCCGACAGCTGCTTATGTCTGGCTCGTAGGTATGTGCGTTGGCTACATTTATCCTCGCCTGGTAACCAAACTTATTTGCAAGCTCATGTTTGATTTGCTCCGGCATGTGCGATGTGCATTTTTGAATCGTCAGGATGCATAAATCCTGTGTGGCACCATTCTCTTTCATTTAGAAATGTGTATTCTTTCGGCCAGTGACTCAGTAAGTAAGTCATTGTTATATTTTTCATGGCGTAGCTCACTGCCAAAGACAGAACCAGCCTTGAAGCCTGGTCCCTCGCACACCCAGTGTGTAATTTGTGACGAATGGCTTTAAACGGGAGGGCCTCTCTGAGGGTGTCACGGCATACACATTGATCACGAAGTCCTGCAGACTAGGGTCGTCATGGCAAAATGGTCGCCATCAGTTTTTATTTATTTCATGTTTCAACTGTTTGTAGTGGATATATTTTAACTGTAAATGTATACTTCTTATTTTATTTGCTGGAGTGATTTTAACCGTTTTTCTAAAGCCCACCATGATAGTTGGAAATATCTTGTCTGTTGAACCATCAATCAGTCAGTGAATGCCTGCCAGATGTGTAAAAAAAGATATGAAAAAATGCAAATTAATATAAGAAGACGCAAAATTGTAAATCATGGTGGAGTATTGAAGTATGTGTGTGGAAAAAAATGTTAAATCTATTATATGTTATATGCAATGTAGCTCTATGATGTGAATTATGTTATCAAAACATGCATATATTCAATAAAGTCTGTGACTAACAATGACTAAGCTTTTTACTTTAATTATTTAAAGATTTTTGTTATTATAGTTTTAACCATTGTTCTTGAAAGGAGCAATCATCGTTAATTCTAAAATACATACTGCATGTTTGTGATATTTTAAAGTAAATGTATTCATTTGAAACAATCTGCATTAATATATGCAATAATATACAATGTTTATGTATGCTAGGCAAATGTGACCACAAGGTGGTGTGCACTTGCACTCTGACCACTATTATTATGACCACCACTATCAGTCTTAAAATCGAATCTCTTGTAAGGTCTCACATTTGTGTAGATAGGCCTATATATTGGATATAATTAAATATAGTACGTACTACATTCTGTATTTCCAAATGCCTGGCCCATTCAGCCAATCAGAAGACTACTCAAAAAGTAAATAATACAAATACAAATATAATAATAATAATAATAATAATAATAATAATAATGAAATAAAATAAAAATATAATTCATACAAATCATTGTGAAAATGTTAGGGTTTGATTCTAAGGATAATCCTGCCTGCTTGCAGTTAACAGTTTCACAAGACCAAGATGTAGCAAGCCACCAAGTGTGTCTGGATACACAAAAACATCACTGTGAATAATCCTACTTGGGCCTGAAAAAAACTAAGACAATTGCCACACACAAAGAGGTTTATCTTGGATGCGTATCCCCATCTCTACCGAAGAATACTTGGATTCATAGTTTGAGAGGCAGTGAACCTTTTGCGGATCTGAATGCAGAGAGCTGCAGCTGGCAGAGGACAATGGGTCTAAGTCGTACCCGGCGATAACTGCGGCCATCATTGAACCAAACACATTTCAACAAGGATATCTCAATTGTACTTTCAATCTCTGTCTCAAAAATGACACGACTCCTCCTGACTCCTCCTGACTCCACGTTCGTTATAAAACGTTGAGAAAGTGACAGAGACTTGAATTATTGGATCAATATCTATGACCTCTTACAGTTTTCATTGCAGTTAAAAATGTATGGAATGTGCATCAAATTTGCAGGCAGGATATCATATAGTTTACACCCGACTAACTCTGCATGAAAGGTCAAGGAGCCTGCATGCCTTATCTCCTGATGCACTTTATAAACCTCCCAACGCAGGTCTCCCCCAGAAAGCAATAAATGATCTCACAATAAACCGTGTGCGCATCCTCTCAGACAAACCTCTCAATAAAGGTATTTCTTCATTCGTCAGACTTTAAATTGAGCAATTTGAGACTTCAGTGGAGTAGATATCTTTAGGTCCGAGGACAGCACAAGGTGTATGGATTGAAAAGTGGGTTGGTATGAATAACTTGAAGACTACACATGGAGGAAAACAAAGCCATAGCCTGGTACAGCTTACCCACACACACCCACTCTAACAGCTCCATTCTTCCTTCATTCTGGTGTACTTGATCATGAAGGGGCAGCACGGACCGAGCAATGGGAGAGCATCACTGTCCAGATCCTGTTCTTTTTATGGGCAGAGAGAAACGATGTGGGGGCGGAGCCTATCCGACCTGCTGGCAGAGCTGGGATATTTCTAGATCTGACCCATTTAAAAAAAAAGAAAAATCCCTCAGAAGCCGGACGCACAGGTGCAGCCTGGTGGCTGTTAGCTTAACAGAATGTGCAATTACTAAGATTATGATGCTGGCAAGGAACACAGTGCACAAACGTGCCACTACTCATTACGTGTAGGCTGTAGTTTAATTGGCTGACATACACAACTGCCCTAACACAACAGACAGCATAAAAGGTGGCGCATGTGTAAGCATTACCAATCATTCCTATTTATTTATCAATAAAAAAATAATAAAGATGCTTGCGTGTGTATGGGAGAGGCAAAAAAGAGGGAGAGAAGGGCTGATGCACGACTCTGATGCACTATTCAGCAATTACATAATAGCCTTTGAATGTGAAACAGTGGACTGGCTGTTATCAGCTATTATGGGAACTCACGCCTTCCATCAGGGGCCTAGCCAGCGTGCGGTCAGGACGAGATCCTATTGTTCGCCTCGGAAGCAGGGAGAGTTTGATTCCACATTTCTACAAAAGACACAGAAAAGACACAAAAGACAACGCTTAGCGTGTAGCAGGACGAAATGATTCCAGTCCTCCGCTCCCCTCCATGCCACAGCGCTGTGTGAGTGTTTGCAGGGCATTAGACTAATGATTGATTCCTTTGCCCCAACTGGCTGGAGACAGCAGATGAGCGACTAGTTTGGAGCAGAGATTTAATTAAAGTCCACCATGGGACACCTGACTGTCACCCGGGGGACCGGGGACCAGGGAGGGTGTGTTTGTTTTCTGTTGTGAATAATATCTACACTCTTCCGCCATTGACCTACATGGGCTGGGAGGAAGCAGCCACAACCCACGCAGGATAACTTATTTATGCAGTTATGATCCCGGTGTTTTTTTCACCCACACTTGAAATCACAATGTGTGCTGGATGATTATTGTGAGGCGTGTTATGAAGCTTTATATCCAAGTGAGCCGTTGGAATGCTCAGCCATGAGACTGAACAGAGGAACTGTCCCTTGGAACTTGGATGATCCACCCTCCTGCTCCCCCCCCCCCCCCCCCCCCCCCCAGTGTGTTCGCCTGTAACCCCCACCTCCCCTCCACCTGGCCGTGACGCAGCTCATTCCTTACGTTCTCCACGGTGGGCTCCCCTCAGCACTTTGCATCATTACATCAGCCCCTTGGAAATGAAGTCCCTATCTCTTGCTCCTACTCTGAGCGGGTTGCCATGGATACGGCTCCCGGATGGTTTGGCTCGCTCCTATGTGGATCATGTGTGTGTGTGTGTGTGTTTTTCTGAGCGGGTTGGAATGCTTTGCCTGTGTTTTTTCACATCTTGTTCAAACAGGGGATCTAATGATGGTGATTCAGCACTGTCAATATTGTCAACTGCTGTCCATCAGGGAGTGATTAGACTGAGCAGAACTGATCAGAACACACGTTCATCTGAACGCAGCGCTACAAAACACACACTTGGATCACGGGATTGGTACCCACTCAAACAAGCCACCTTGACACCTTTATTGGTTTGACAGGGTAGGCCCTTGATTGCACGATAAGGTGCTATAAAATACACACAAAAAAATTATTATTGATTTTTTTTCATTTTTGGAAAATGATAATGGTCATGAAGTGGGTACCTATGGGTACTGGTGGGAGTTGGATTATGATCAGACTATGCTAATACATGCAAATTACACTCTGCTGTGAAGAAAAAGCCAGAGTGAGACTTATTGATTCGTCCTTGAGGCCCTAGACATTGCTGCGTGTATAATCCGCTCTGATCCTCCGTGAATCTGCGCCAGGAACACAAATCCACCGCCAAACGTCTGATTCTTCGACGGCATCCAGACTGCACTGGAAATGCCATCCAAGCGACGGCTGCCAGGCACATCCAGACCCAGACCCCGACACGTGGGACCTTGTGGCCTCCACCCTGTGGCTGTGGTGCCGCAGCTGGACACGCTTGGGTCGGCCGTGCTCTGAGGAGACTTTTAGTAATTTGGGGTTGACAGTGTAATCCGGCATAGAAGGTTCCAGATAAATCTGGAAGGATCTCCCTAGATTCCTCAGACTCACCACTCACTACTCAGTCCTTCTTGATATGACTTTCTGGGTTCTGGGTTGTTTCCTTGTTTTGAGCGGTTGAAGACATTGTGGAACCCGACGCACGTTCTACTGCAGGTATACATCAAAGGGTTTTATGTAATCTGGATATTTGAAGAATGCATCACGATGAGGTCAAAATCACCGCAAAAGCATTCCGTGATGGCCTTGGGAATTCTTCCCCTGATGCATATCTTTCGCTCCGAACTGTCCCTTTATGTGTTCTGGGTTTTACGCTACACTTTGCATTCTGCTGCAAACACAGACCAACTGTGCCTCATGTCATTTTTGGCTGCAAGGCTTCTCCCTGCAGCTCCGTCAGAGATAGCATGGACC
>OLKM01000105.1:292500-344195 GCA_900291075.1 Melanogrammus aeglefinus
CAGCTTCCGACCGGAGATCTGGAGGCGAACTCGCTCACTACGATGGAGGACGGCGTCATGGCTCATCGGCGCGGATAGCTGCAGGTGCTGACGTTTGACAGCTACAACCACACACACACACACACACACACACACACACACACACACACACACACACACACACACACACACACACACACACACACACAAACATACCACACACACGTACCAGCGCGTCGTAGAAGCCCCGGATCTCAGGCAGTCCACCGGACCAGGGCTCTTATGAGACGGTAGGGCCTTTTATTATTGGATCAAATGTTCGTCTTATCTTATGAAACAAAAGTTAACTATTTCTGATCGTCGGTGGCATCTTATGAGCGGGACGTGTGACGGGTTCACTATCTGTGATCATGACGTCATGGGGGCTCAAAGACATCAGGTCAGCCGCGGACGGTGCGGGGGGCCACCGCTCGTGCTGCAACAACAAGATAAAAAGGGGGGACTGAAGTGCACAAGATTCAAAGAGAGAATAGCGTCCCCTATTCGTCTCTCATCGGGCCGAGTTTGTTTGTGTTCGCCTACTTGTGTGTGTGTCAGGAAATTGCGATGTTGGGGTTTGCACAAGACAAGACCTGGGTATATGAGATGTTGTGCGCTGTGTGTTGTGATTCTGCAGTTAAGCATCGCTGTGATTGCAGCCTCGTAAAGCAGCTCAGAGCGGCAGCATCAGAGTTCATGCTCTTCCATTTGGATTCATCTAGCCGTAGGTATATTGTTCGACACTGCAGTTTCTCGCTAGGATGTTTCGCTGCTTTATGCTCGTTACTAGGCGACAGAGTTTTATGGCATTTGGGCTTTCAGGGAGAAAAGCCTTTGCTGTCCAACTTCAGCAGGAGACGGAGATCTGAGTTACCCTGCAGACCTACTTTACAACATGCCTTAAATAGATTTTTTCGCAGCACCAACATCATGATGTGGCGTAATTACTACATGGATAAGCTGCGCGTCTCACTGAAGCCTAATGGGGCCTTTATCCTGAGATATGGAAAACTAGTAGTTGGCCTGAATGAAGAGCAGGATGAGTGGCCTACCCAATCGTATGAACCAGATTGTAATTAACATGAACTATACAAAAACAAGAACCCTGGACATTAATATCAGCAACAGCAACACCTACCATTACCACAAATGACATGTTAATCATTGCGAATGGTTGGGAATGTGTTTGCTGAGGGTGTGTGTGTGTGTGTGTGTGTGTGTGTGTGTGTGTGTGTGTGTGTGTGTGTGTGTGTGTGTGTGTGTGTGTGTGTGTGTGTGTGTGTGTGTGTGTGCATGTCAGGGACATGGTCAGTTTTTTTTCCTCATTCAGATGAGCAGATGGTAACTCAGGGTTAGCTCCTGAGTGAGAGCCAAGAAGGTTTAATGTGTGTCCTGTTGGTGGTGGAGGCGTTCAAGTGTATGTGTGTGTTGTTGTTGCATGATTGTCTGCTTGATGGTTGTGTGTGTGGGTGTTATGGTGGTAGCATGCATGTTCAAATTTGTGTGTGTTTGTGTGTGTGTGTGATTTAAGAATGTGTGTGTGTGTGTGTGTGTGTGTGTGTGTGTGTGTGTGTGTGTGTGTGTGTGTGTGTGTGTGTGTGTGTGTGTGTGTGTGTGTGTGTGTGTGTGTGTGTGTAATTTAGTGTGTGTGATGATTCTATTATGTGATAAATTAGGCAACGACTAAAAGCTTGACATATTTGGAATCAGTGGTTAGAACATTTTGTGTTCAAACCTTTTCAACAATCTGTACAAATATTTCTAGCAACTGGCATAACAGTATTCATGGACTAATGATTTTAATATATCAAGGATGGTGCAGCTTTAACTGTTATGGATTGAATCTTCTACAGGAGTGGCTAGTCTTTAATTTAATAAATTGCGAGTTTTTGATAAACTTATCTAGTATTTAGAAAAGGAAAAAAACATTTTTTAATTCATGAGCGTCCAAGGTACATATGTTACGACAATGTGTCGAGATCACCACTGATCACTTTACATTATTGCTTTCCTCTAACTTTGGTTTATAAATATGACAGCTAACCTATTTCCTTCTTTTCACAGGCTGTGTTGATCTTGAATCACACTGCATGAAGCCTAGGGGAGGTTCTCAAGGATGACACGGACACACCCACCTGATATACTGGTATCCACTCTATATCAGGACATCATACCTTCCAACCCCATCACTGGGCGCTCCATTTCTCTCCGTTCCCCCCAGCAATGTGACCTACAAATGATTGACAAACCGGAAATCATTAACAAAAGGCACTGCCGCAGCTTTGACTTTATCGAGTCCCTTGATGACCCAAAGTGCGTCTCTTCCTCCATGGAGTATCCGTACACGACGGCGGGACAACACCAGACGCCGGCCAAGGATGCCATGTGGAACAGCCTTGACCAACCGGGGCACCTCCGCTTCTCGTCCCCTGATCTGTTCAACGCCCGACAGGTCCAGCAGCACGTCAGCCAAGACGCCCCAAGCCCCCTCACCTGTTCCGGTTCCAAGAAGAAGACCCGGTCTAAAAGTGCCCCTCGCTTGAAGCCCACCCTCAAGCCAGTGCCCATCTCTGTGTCGCCGCCGGGAAGCAGGAAGAGGAGGGACATTCCCCGCGCCGTGTCGGATCCGGTGAGGACGGTTGATTCTCACCGCGAGTCCTACGCTTCCAACCGGGCCTATTTAAATGACGTCCATCCCATTAAGCTGCAGCCTCACTCTCCCCTCTACGTCTCGGACTGTTTTGAGGAGCAGAAACCGGATAAACCAGCCATAGCTCCCCATGTCAGGTGCCGCGTGGACATTAAGCCGGACGCGGCTGTCCTCCAGCACACCGCCTGGCAGGTTCCCAGTGTGAGGCCTGAACAGCCCTATCAGAGGTACTCCCACTCCAGCAGTAGCAGAGGCTTGTATGTACCCCGCCAGTTTGCCTCCTCGCCAACGCCCACTCCTAGCGAGTGTTACAGTCAAGACTTTCGACCAGGGTTCCACCCTTTTACCACCAGTGTGTCCCCCATCTCATACCAGCATCTAGACCCACACAGAATGCAGTCCCCGACGATACCATACCTTACTAGAGAGCAACGAGCATACTCCAACCCTAACATACCCACAAAATTTTTCTACACAGAGGACCCTGTCAGATACCCGGTTCATCCGTATGGGAGACCATACTTTCAGGACGACCAAGCGAGTCTTACCAGCCACGGCAGCACTATGACCAGTCAGTACGATCCGAGGACTCGTCTGGCGCACACCCTTCCAGTCAGGCCCTATTACACAGAACATCCTGCTCTCAGGGAGCCCATGCAGACGGTCTATGGCAGACCCTACTCCACCAGTGAGGCAGGATCCTACTTTTCCCAAACACCCCTATCCAGACATTACCATGAGGAGGATCCCAGGAGTCCGTATAACCTAAACGGCTCCAGGGTTATTTATTCAAAACCGTTTAGCCCCCCGGGTGAACAATACGTCCCAGCAAGGTCATACTACACAGAGGGCCGACGGCCGATGCGGATCCCCCAGTCTTATTCCGACGACGTGTATCGCTCCAGTATATCTTCCTACTCTAACCAGTCCTTCATGCACACACCACCGACAGTAAGGCAAGAACCCTGGTTCGCAAACGGTTGCATGGAGCCAACTAGGCTCGGTGTTGAAGTGAAAAATCACTCCAAGTCCTGGGACAACCTTCTGAACCCACGCTATGAAAGAAGCCGGGAGCAGTCAGTGCCCCGTGGACGCAGCTATGAGAACTTGTTCTACCAGGGAAGGCACAAGGCCCCGTCCGGTGTCACAGCTCAGCCAGTAATTCTTAACCTGTCCAGCTCCCCTAAGCGCTATGCTGCCCTTTCCCTCTCGGAAAACTCTTTGGATCGGGGTTCCAGCAATCCTTGGAAGAACTCAAAGAGTGGGCTCTGGTTTGTCACTCCGGAGATCACCATCACAGACAATGACATACGGGGGGGCAACAGGAAGCTGCGAGACGTTCACTCAGTGAGCTGGGAATCGGACCACGAGAAGGTACATGCTTCTTCCAGAAGAGCAAGTCATCTAGAAGGGAATTCTCCCACACCAGACATCGCCAAAGACTTTAAACCCAATAATTTCTCCCTTCAACAGAGTCTTGAACAATTGGACGAGCTGTTAGCCGACCTTGTTGTCGACTACAAACCCCCCGGCAGTGGTAAGTCAAGCGAAGGACTTCTGGACCAGCTCAAACAATTGATCAATGAAGATGACGAAAAAGACAGGGAATCTTCCGGTCTTCAGAACCTAGGATTCCTTAACATGCAGCTCCCGTCCAGTAAATCCAGCCCAGACACGGTGAAAGACCCGGACAGCGGCTGTGATGGCTTACAGAGGAGCGCGGACGGATGTTCTCCAGACCACAGCACAGACGACGACAATGATACAATGGTCTGCTCAAACAGGAACTGCAAGCGGATAGAGACTCTGTTCAACGCGTGCCTGTACTTTAAATCCTGCCACAGCTGCTACACGTTTTACTGCTCCGGAACTGCCGCCGGGACGATTGGGAGTCTCATAAAGGGAACTGTTTGTACGGCCGCATCAGCAGCATGTGTCGACACACGCTGAAGTTCTGCAGAGAGAGCGCCGAGATCCATAAAGCCTTTTCCCGCCTCGCAAAGGCGGGCTACCTTTCACGCGGCCGCGGAGTCCTCTTCCTGGGCTTTGCCAATCCAGGGACGGCTGACAACTTCCTCCAAGTTGGGCTGGAGTGTCTTCTCATGTCCCCGACATATCTTTCCCTCAGAGAGCTGGATGGCTTCAAGGACAACCTCGGAGAGTACTGCAAGGAACTGCAGAACGCGGGCAACGAATATGACCCCAATGAATGTTTCCTTCTGAACGTTTCGATAGCCGTGGGTGAACTCTCACCCAAAGTTCCGTCCCCCAGGGTTCAAGCTCCCACAGTTCGTAAATATGCAAAGGTGTCCTTGGCCTCCTCCAGTCCGGAGAAAAAGCTATTCAAAAAGGACAGCGAGATGGAGACCCTCATTCTCACCCCTCCGCCCGGCACACCTGACATCGATCAGGAGGGGGAGGGGGGGAGGAAGGCAAGAGAGGTGTGCTTTGTCAACATCCAGCGTCAGCTCAGGACCAGAGGAGTGTTCCTCCGCCACGAGTATCCCAAGATCTACACCCAGCTCTGTGAGTTTGTGGAGAGAAACCAGAGGTTCACCCCTACCACAATCTACCCCATCGATAAGAGGACAGGAAGACAATTTATGTGTATGATCATGGCGGCCTCCGAGCCCAGGACCCTGGACTGGGTGGGAAGCCCCAATCTTCTAGATGATATTATATAGCTTAATGCTATACTTTATATGATGCTATGAAGTATGCTAAAGATGTCAGATTCACTTTGTGTACATACTTTGGATATTTCCAATAGTTTTGAGGGTTATAGACCAGACCTTGTTTCTCAACGAAAACACAAATTTAAACACTTGACACAACATGCTGCATTTGCTTTGTTTTGAACCTGTAGCACTGGAAAAGAGTTTTTAGCTTGCATGTTGACTGATATATTTTAGATCTGATAATTGAGGCGTTCAGAGATCTAAACATGTATATTCGGTGTCTTGGGCGCTATTGTATGAAGCACACATTATGTATAAGCTAATTGAGGCACGGCACATCTTACATTGCTACAGTCACTGTCTTTTGTTTTCTCTATCAAATGGTGTATCCAAAACGTATAATTGTACCTTGTTACAGTGGCTGTACTATTGCAACTGTTCAGTAATAGGCTATTTAGGTATTATCTCCAAAATATATTTGTGTAAGTTTTTATTTATCTTATTGCTATTTTAGTTTTTTTGTTAAATAGAAAAAAGCAAGATGCGTGAAGACCAGCCAATTTATTTCCTACACAGTTTTGGTTGAACACTTTTGATCACATGACCAGAATTGATGTCATTTTTGTGTATCTCACTTAGTTTGAAAGTGGCCTTTAGTCAGATTTATTTTTATTGACACAAAGCAATGTATCAGCTATCTCTTAGATCCTGACTGCTCTTGGCTTAGGTAATGATCGGCCATTGGATAATTATTTGCTCAAAGCATGTTATTTATATTCAAATATTTTAATATCAGTAAAGCTAATATTCAAATAATTAAGTTCATAGTATATTTTCATTTGATCCTTGGAAACAAAGTATCTATATTATATTTTGAAATGTTTGAACAGGATAGCTTATCATTGCGTTATAACAAAGTTATAAACCATATGCAATACGAATAGGAAAACCTTATCAGAGCAACATAATCACATGCTAGGAAAAATGCTATTTTATTAAAGACGTTGAGAAATTCCTCAAAGCGAGGGGCTTCAAACAACTTTGTTTGCACTAAAATGTAAATCATAGAATATGAATGTTTCTAATGTATCTGCAGTTCCCTTAACCAAGATTGATATTGTGATTATTTCCATGGTTACGCTTGAATTTACGGTGGCTATTTTTCTTCAATATTTATCTATGTGCAAAACCTTACCCTCTATTTTGTGATGTTTATAACCCATATATATATATATATATATATATATATATATATATATATATATATATATATATATATATATATATATAATATATATATATATATATATATTATATATATATATATATATATATATATATATATATAATAATACAAATAAATGGAATTCAGAGACTTGTCATCAGTGTGTGTTTCTCTGCTCTCTGTTTTCTGACATAGGAAAGTGCTGGTCTTAACAATACATTTACATCAATAATACTTTAAATATGCATTCAAATAAAAGGTCCCTTTTCTCTAACTTTCATAAAAGGATAAAGGATTCTGAAAAACCAGTGTCCCACTCCCCAATAGTTATGCAATTGTTATTACAATACAAGGGTATATTGCAATATTCATGCATTAGATTGAGTGGGACAATTAATATTTATTCAATATAATGCATTCCATTTGAATTACTATTAGTAGTGAACATAGGCTAACTCATATTATCAGTTCACACTTCACACTTCAATGAATCACAGTATAGTCAGCATTGTCTGCATGATTAAGTCATTCCTTTAATTATTTTGTAATACAAACGTGTGTATGTCGCTCTTATAAAAAATCAATTCTCCAGAGAGATTCATTAAATGCAGTCCAACCCCCGATGTAGCTGGAGCAATCG
The DNA here is from genome assembly GCA_900291075.1 of Melanogrammus aeglefinus. Classification (NCBI taxonomy): domain Eukaryota; kingdom Metazoa; phylum Chordata; class Actinopteri; order Gadiformes; family Gadidae; genus Melanogrammus; species Melanogrammus aeglefinus. The sequence continues at coordinate 299,712 of OLKM01000105.1, forward strand.
GATTTCTTGCATGGAGTTTCAGCATAGCCTAGTGGTTGAACTGCGCTATTGCTCATGAGGAATTTTGGTTCAACGGTATCGTAAAGCTTCAGGATTATTTTTCCAATGTAACATGACATTTATAATCTATTCATGGTTAATTGTGTAAATCAATGCACACGCCAGATGTATGATCCAGACCTGTCATTTAATTGAACAGGTCTATGCAACTGGTTAAACACCCTTTAATTTCCCCGGTGTAAACACCACATATCATGATGGAGCAAAGAAGAGAACTATGGTAAAATCAAGCAAAGTCGAGGTGTTCCTAAACCGATGGTGACCATATGAGAAATTCTCTTGGTAGACTATGCTAATACTAAATTAATGCAAATGGTGAGTCACACATCTAACAAAATATGAATTTATGTTTTTTTATTAATCTGAATTCCTGATCCTTTTGGATAATTTCAGGGCATTGCAGGTTGCCTGGCCACTGACCAATCAACTTGGCAAGATCATTCTAAATGATGCCTTGTCCGCTTGCAGGTATGAATCACGTATAGCCTACTACATAACACACTTTCTCAATACAGACATGTCTCTCTTAGTGATGACTCTTGTCATCCAACATGTGGGTCTCTAAATCTCAAGTCTTAGCAATGAATAAAAACACCATAGGCACACATTTAACACGGTCCAATTTTCTTAAACTAAATGCATTGCACAATCTGTACTTGATAGTAAAAATTGGGCCCTCTCTTTGAGAAAGACCTACAATCACCAAAAAGCAGAATCCTCAGCGGGGTATATGGTCAATGCGCATGCGCGTTGCGCAGGTCTCCTCGTGATGATGACAGCGGATGACAGCCAGAGTTCCAGTCGGTTGGCCTGATAACTCCTCCGGGACCGAGTAAACAGCGCTCTGTGGATACATCGCGGTGTCCTACCACACCTTAACGAACCAGGTATGGGGCTGATTCCGCGGGTTAACATTCAGAGAGGATGATTTTGTTAATGAACCGCGGGCTCACGGAGCTAAGCTAGTGGAGCTATCGTGTCTTGTTTTGGCTAGCGTCTGTTAGCGAGCGTCGGCTGTGTTCAGGTTAGCCTGGTGGTTTTCAGGTTAGCATGGTTGGTTTCAGGTGAGCCCCTACACGGATCGAGTGCCTCCACCTCAGGCCTCACCGTGTTCCCGGGTCTTTCCGAGTCCCAGATCCACATCCAGTTGCAGGGCGTCGGGTCTGTTGTGCGGTTTGATCTGATATCCTCCAGAATGGCTGCAAGCTCCGCGTTAGCTCGAAGCTAAAGACGAGCTCAGCTGACGTTGTGTTCACCTTCCTCTCCTTTAAGGGACTAAACTCGAAATGGCATCTTGAATTAAGAAATTTGGAAAAAGGTACTCAGAGCACAAAATGAGAGAAAATACGCAGATTGTTTTGGTGTCTTCGTGGTGTTGACATTGGATTGATTTAATGTCAGGATACGAGTAGTAACTTGTCGTTTCCTCAGTAAGTTGTTGAAATCTTTGTTTCTACAAGATTAGTTACTGAAGCAGTCCTACAAGTAGGTCTGTTTACACTCTCATCGTGGAGTCGGCGTTAAACTGCTGTCAGTGACAACATGGTGTACTTCTGATTGTGTTGTTCAGCCCTGGTCTCCAACATGGCACAAACAGTGTTGGCTGTGAGTCCTATGTCTTTATTTTATAATCCTGGACTTCGTTTTAGGCTCTGAATCATTTAGAGACCCAGATGGACTAAATCATTTTACAAGATAACATCAGAGGAGATTACGATTTAGTCCCATGTCACCAGTTGTGTTAACCAAGACCAGTCTAAGGCCCCCAAAACATATCGCAAGCCTCACTACTTTAAAACAACGTTCTGGCCGTGGACATCCCAGTGAGGCAGTCCGCCCACATACTGATTGCATAATAAACTCCAGGCTTCTACTAATATTGGTAGCTATATTAAGCTATTCTAAGCTGTTTTGTATTGATTTTTCAAGATTGACAAAGACAATTTAAACATCGTCAAAAAAATCCTTCAATTTCTAAGACAACAATTCCGTAGGGGGAATTCAATATTTAGTGTTTGCATTGGTTTTAGTAAATAGCCAAGTTCATAGATACAATCGTACAGTCCTACGACAAGCGTTGATGCATAGTGAACCTCCCACAATCATTTGAGACAGCTGTTTATTTCAACCTGCTAATAACAGTAGAATCACTGCATTCAGTGCAGTTGCAGCATTACCTTTAAATAATGCTTGGTGGGAATTTCTCTATCCTTGAAAGACCCCTTATATTCCCTTCTTATGGCAGAGTCCATTAACATCCATATTTTATAATGTTGTGTGCAGTATGCTGGCAGATACTGTTTCATGATGATAGGGAGCAGTATAACGTAGTGACTTTGGTGTTTGACTCGCAACCAGGAGGTACTTAGCCCCACTATCCTAAATGTTCCAGTAAGCATACTTGCCCAACCCTCTGACCTGCACTGAAAAGGTAGTTAGGATAAAAGTAAAACAGAACTAAATAATGAAATAGTTTCCATACTTCACATTAAAATTGTGAATGTTTTCTCCTAAGCATATACTATTGGCCCTATTTGTCCTCATGGTCTAATCTGGGCTGTGATTTGTTTTGTATTATCTCATTTCTGTATTCTGACCTGTGTTAGAGACAGACAGGCTATCACCACCACTACCATGCCAAGGTTTGGTTGAGCTTATTTTCTCTTCTGCTTTAGAGTTCCTCCTGGGACAGACTCGCTGTCTGACAACACAACAAGATTGCCTATTTGAGGAGGCACCTGAAAAGTTTTGGACACCAAAACGTCCTTTATATGATTGTCCGTCAATTTATTGATTGGATATGGAGCAGCCGCTGATTGTAGACGGTTGAGCATCTATACACGACTGTTATACAAACATTCTCATCTTGAACGTAAGCTTGATACACAATCCATTAAACACACATGTATCAAATCTGTAAAGACTTATTCCATTTCTCATGCATATCAACTGGGATGCTGTGCTTGTTGAGCACTTGTCTGCCCAACTGCAGTCTCTGAGTCCCAACTCCTCAGTCTAGTTTGCTGTTCTTGCATAGCAGCCAACCACAAAGAGTCCTTTTATGTTTCTCATTCTCTGGGGAATCATTGAAATTTCATGCGTTCAATCTGGTTTTATGTCATTGCTGTGTCTGTTTTGTGAAAGAAAGAACGTGATTTGCATATTCTAGGCTGTTCAAAGACACCCTCAGCTTGGTTGAAGATGCTTTAGGAATGGAGGCCTTTGGCATTGTTGACATGTCAGAGTGGCCACTAAAGCATGCTGAGTGTACAGTTTTCTGTATGTTGTAAGTGTGAGCTGGATTTGCCAGGAACCTTGAACAGTGAACTAGACATTTTCCTGTTTGCCCCCGTGAATTCTTAAACTTAAATAGTACTATAGTCTATTTAAAGATTTATTTTAGCATTTTTATGCTCTATTATACAGTGGGTTATAGAGGAAGGTATCGGCGATAAAGGGGAGGACATGAAGTATATGACCACGGCGTACCCGGTTCGCTGCGTTCAGGACTGAGCCTATATGTGATGTTCTACCTGGCGTGAGCCAATATAGTCTATTAGGGATTTGATCGGTATGAAAATTTAACCTCACGATTATTGTGACCAAAATTATCGGTATTATCGCAGTATTTTTGAAAGTGTGTTCAATAGGTTCATAAAGCACTGATAGGCCTACGCAAACTGAAATAGTTAAAAAAAAGTGTAACAGTGTTTATTATATTTATTTATATATTATATTATCTAAAGTGCAACTTTTAACGTCAAAGGAACAAGGGTTAAGCATGTAAACAGCTTATTTGCCAGGAACATTTACAGTAGTGCAGGTTTAATCCAAACATTGAAGACATAAAGAACAATATGTAAACAAATCAAAGAAACACCACTTGTCTTATTATATACTTATTTCTTTTATTAAAATGTAAAACTGTACACATGAACACTGTACAAGTAAATGGAGATGAGTCATGAGATTGAACGTATTGCTGCCTTTAGCAGAAACTTTTTTCTTGCACGTTCTAAAGACAGGATAACTGTCTTCAATCAGCTGTCCATTCTTACACGGTTATACCTAAATATGCCCATACTTCAGACTCAGAGTCCTCAGAGGGATGGGCAAACGATCGTCGAATAGTCGGAGTCACGTAGAAAATCGAATAATGAATGTGACTATCGTTATTTATTACACAGCTTTTCTCAATGCTGTTGAATGCTCCGTTCACTTGCATGGACCTTCACAATTTAGGATATAATGACCGCTGTAAAGGAAAGTGGATTTTTTTTTTCTTCTGTCGTATCACTCCGCAAGTAGGCCGGTAACAACCCTAGCGTCCTCGGTTGCTAAACGATGTCAACGCCTTTGGCAGACTATTTCTCTGCTGATCAGCACTACGTATGCTTGTGTGTGGGGGGGTTCTTGATTGACAGATTTTCGAATATTATTGGAATACCGGTACTTCTCAGCGAATATTGAATAGTATTTTTGCCAGAAATGCACATCCCTGATGGAGGTCTTGAGCGCCGTCATCTCCTTCCGCCATGATTTCAACTTCAAGAAAATTAAAAACATTATGTTGTAGGCTACACAGTGCGCCTGCGCGGCAACTTCAGGAGACTTGGATGAAGCGCTGGGAAGGATTTAAGCACACGGTTTCCACACCGCGGGCGCGATTATCCACTGAGATAATAATTGTATTATCTGGGTTTACCGTTACACCGGTAACCGTTACATCCGTATAGTCTTATTAAAGAAAAACTTCTCTTACTATTGACACCAAAATTATTATTATTTTTAAACAATTTAAACTGCTATCTTATTTCTGGACCTCGTAGTGCTTTTGCTTCTTGCTACAAGAGATTATTTCCCTCTTATAAATAATAATGGGGAAACTTTGTTTTGCTTGAAGTTGTTGGTTACCATTGGCGCTCCCAGTACTGCTGTTCCCCCTAGCTCCCACGTGACTCATCTAACCAACCTCCTCCGTCCCTCCCTGGCTCCAGCTCCTAGCCTCTGTGCCCGCCTGAGCCTGGGAAGATGGTGAAGCCAGACATCCACACGCTGGCCCACCACCTTAAGCAGGAGCGGCTGTACGTGGCCTCTGAGAAGCAGCTGATCCAGAGGCTGAACGGGGACGTGCTGAAAACGGCCGAGCGGCTGTACCGCGCTGCGTGGATCGCCAAGCAGCAGAGGATCAACCTGGACCGCCTCATCCTCACCAGGTGGGCTTCACTTCCTCCCTCACTAACAGAGGGGGATCCATGGGGCTGATGATCCATTTAAGAGGGTCATCAACTTATTGAGGACTAAAGTTGATTCAATGGAGTCTTTGTTTAAATGGTTAAGAATTGATCATGGTGGGATACTATTTGATTCAATAAAGATGAACTATTCCATAATTAATGACAAATACTTTTTGGGTGGATACTAATGAAGAGACCAAGGGCACATGCAGATTTGTTTTCCTGTCATAACAGACACACACGTTAAATCAATGCCATTCCTTACATAGTTAGCCTGGCTCTCATTTTGGAGTTTTCTACGGAACTGATACTGGTACAAGCCCGAAGAATAGGTATCGGTGTATCTACCGAGAACAAAGAGTGGTTGAACACAAACTTCATTTTCAACTTCCCTTTTATGCAAACACCACTCTGGTTTGTTATTTTTTATCTCTGATCAATGCTGTCAATTGTTGAATCAGATTTGACATTACCGTACAGTAACGTTAAGTATCGTTGTTTTCATACATTGTTGTGTCGTTCCATAATTCAGTCTTACAGGAGACCGTGGCTTTTGTTTGTCTTGAAACATAAGAGGTGGTCAAAAGATAGAGTTTCAGGCTTTCACAATTTGCCATAGAACAAACCTGTTTGGTAGCAAGTTAAACTGGGACACCAGAATGACCTAAAAGAGTAAGTGCTGGTTTGATTGAGATTGAACCAGCACATGTCTGACGGCCACACGTCACACTTGAATTTGAACTCTGTGGCCGGACCTTCCTGGTAAGACAAATGGCCTGACATAGCGCCAGGTGGAAGAGTAGCCCTTATTGAGGAGGCAAGCGCTCGCTGTACGCATTACATCACTGAGTGCAATTTGGGTTTCTGTGGAGAGAGGGGTATGGGTCAGAGAGCACACCCAGCACTGGTTGGAGGGACATCCCTGTGCAAAGTATTGGTAGTAGGCTGACTAAGCATACCAAGCATACTGGGAGAATCCTGGCGGGCTCTCTATTTGCATGGGGTGTGGTTTTAATGACTTTGGCAGCAGTCCGCCCACATTGGGACCAGATTGTTAATGTCCACACCTATCCATTCATCAGAATACAAGCCTGATTTAATTGGGATGTTGGCTAGCTTATCGGATCACAACGTGATGAACATCCGATTTGGGATAGTGCAGTCTGGACATCAAATGCGTCCTGGCCTGATCGGAGGATTTAAGACGCATCAAAAGTAGAACTGAGTCCTTTTATTGCTACATATTAAACAACGGTATTGGTTTAAGCCTCTTGATGGCCTCTACGCATACTGGCTCATGGCTGTTGTTACTCAGCTGGTTCTAGTTGCACAACAAACTGCAGAGTCCGGGTAGCCCTTGGATCCTGTAACATCCTGCACCACCTCGGGCCTTTTTAACCACCGTTTACCAGCCTTGGCCAGCATAAGAAACATCTCCGTCAAGTCCTAGTGCCAAGCACTCCAGAAAGACCGCAGCGCCGCTGATCAAAGGCCTTTGCTTCCACAGCGCCGAGGCCTCACCCTCCGAATGCTGTCAGCACGCCAAGGTGCTGGAGGACACGCAGTTTGTGGACGGCTACAAGACGCTGGGCTTCCAGGAGAGCATCTACGGAGAGTTCCTGGCCAGGCTTAGGGAGAACCCCCGGCTGGTGGCGTCCTGCCTGGTGGCCGGACTCGGAGAGAGGCAGAACCAGGATCACAGCCAGGGGGTCGTCCACACCGTCTTCACCTCCCTCTATGGCAACTGCATCATGCAGGAGGACGAGAGCTACCTGCTGCAGGTCAGAGGCCCTGACCGTGTCTGATGCCAGCAATTAGAAACAATCCAATTGAGACTAAAGTATATTGATTCACCTTTTGTGCTCAACATTTTTTTTCTGGGTAAAATTTTAATCTTACCAAGTTTCTTGTGAAATGATGTAAGTCTAACATTATTTAAGGATATCTGTCGATCCATGAAAATAAACTTTCAAAAGCCTTGCCGCACACAAAAGCAAAGGAGCGGTGTGCATACAAACAAAGTCAATGCAAAAACGGCAATGGATGCAAATTTTTGCCAGTCATGCCGGCGACGGGAAAGACTCGGGTTGGAGACCGTTAATGAATGCAGCATAACGACGTTCTTTGCCTGTGTAGTAAAGGAGCTAGTCATGTGAGGGTACTGGATGGGCACTTAAACACGTCTACTCTCTGATACCCGATTTCTTTGTGTTAGGCAGTATCAGAGGAATTTCCGATACTGGTATTGTCATCGGAACAGCTCTAATCAAAAGCACCACTCAGTATATGCCATCTCCCCAGACTAAGTCGGGCGGTGCATGACGGTGTCTCTCCTCCTCTCCGCGTCCCCCAAGGTGCTGCGCTACCTGGTGGAGTTCGAGCTGAAGGAGAGCGACAACCCGCGGCGGCTGCTGCGGCGTGGCAACTGTGCCTTCAGCGTGCTCTTCAAGCTCTTCTCCGAGGGCCTGTTCTCCGCCAAGCTCTTCCTCACTGCCACGCTCCACGAGCCCATCATGCAGCTGCTGGTGGAGGACGAGGACCACCTGGAGACGGACCCAGCCAAGGTGACAGAGCGCCTCACGCCCGCCCAGCAAGAGCGCTTCGGGGAAAAGGGCTCGGAGGGCTACCGTCAGCGGGTGCAGGCGGCGGTGGACGTCAACGAGGCCAAGCTGGTGGCGCTGGTCAACAAGTTCATCGGCTACCTGAAGCAGAACACCTACTGCTTCCCGCACAGCCTGCGCTGGATCGTGTCGCAGATGTACAAGACGCTGTCGTGCGTGGAGCGGCTGGAGGTGGGCGAGGTGCGCACCATGTGCACGGACCTGCTGCTCACCTGCTTCATCTGCCCGGCCATCGTCAACCCCGAGCAGTACGGCATCATCTCGGACGCGCCCATCAACGAAGTGGCCCGCTTCAACCTCATGCAGGTGAGGGTCGTGGCTTGGAGGGTCCTTGTGGTGTTGCAGTATGGTGGAACAATGTAGAACCCTGTTGTTGTTGTTTATGTGATCTTTATCGTTCTACAGGTTGGACAACTTTTGCAACAACTGGCGATGGCCGACGATGATGGAGACCCCAGGAGAAAGAGCAGCTTGTCCAAATTTGACAAGGTAAGAGCTTCCGATACTTGTGTCATGGTGTGTGTGTGTGTGTGTGTGTGTGTGTGTGTGTGTGTGTTGTGTGTGTGTGTGTTGTGTGTGTGTGTGTGTGTGTGTGTGTGTGTGTGTGTGTGTGTGTGTGTGTGTGTGTGTGTGTGTGTGTTTATAAAACCCTTCTATGTTTGTCTCAGCAGAGTTGCGTAGCTGCCTTCCTGGATGTGGTGATTGGTGGGAGAGCGGCGGAGACCCCGCCCATGTCCTCAATGAACCTATTGGAGGGTCTGAGCAGGACGGTGTTCTACATGACTCACGGTCAGCTGCTGACCATGGTGAGCTGCGGATCCCACCGCTCACTAGTGATGAGCCAAGGACCACTAAGTGCCGATGTTTGTTCGTGCTAAACAATGGTATGAGTGGCAATGGCAGGTTTACTGTAAACCGTAGTGTGTTTTGGAACGGTGACGGTTTAGATGCTAGTGCTGACAAGTGCGGAACCCAACCGTCAGGTTTTTCTCAGGGTGATGAAATCATTTTATTTGATAAGGACGCGTCATGCGACCATGTCGAAATATTACGCATTACACATTGCCTAACATTCACCCATTCATGCACACATTCACATACCTACCCGGGTGTTAACCACATGAGGCGACAGCATGCTCGTTGGGAGCAGTTAGGTGTAGGGGTGCAACGGATCACAAAACTCACGGTTCGGGTCGTGTCACGGTTTTTGAGTCACAGGTCGGATTATTTTCGATCGATCAACAACAACAATAAAGATAACAAGACAAATGTGACTTTAAATAAAATTTTCAAATGTGTAAAAACAAATTAAAGTGAAAAATTGGGTAATAATCCTGCTTCCTTTCAGTATAGTCAATATTTAAAAAAATTGCAATCTGAGGCATTATTCCTTCTTTTTAACATGGATAGTAAATAATTCCTAACCCTGGATTTACAATTCAGGATGTCTGCACTGCCTGGGGAGAGTTAAGGGTCTACACTCTCCCAAGGCAATGCAGACATTCTCATCTTTTTTCTTTTCATCAAGTATGGTAGCGAAATACAAGTTTCTGTCTTTTATTTGGCATTTTGTAAATCCATTGATTTCGGTTGGAAGACTTATTGCTCATTGCAATGGGAGTTGGTTGTAGTCTTTTCACTCGGTTCTAGCCCTACTGTTGATACGGAGAACCGAGCGAAAAGACTAAAACCAAACCTAACGACGTCCGGTTCCGGTTTCCGTTTCAATGGGATTTACGGAACGCCAAATAAAACGCAACAGAAACTGTATTTCGCTACGATACTTATGTTAATACCGGAATTGTCCTTTAAACATCCGCTGATCACGTGAACGCACAACTTCTTTTTTTTATCAGCCGATCCGCATATCACTTGCGTCCCGAACCGTGAGGGTTGATCCGTACGGATCACGGGTAACCCGTGAACCGATGCACCACTAGTTAGGTGTCTTTCTCAGGAACACCTCGGCACTCAGTGAGTGGCTCGAACTAGCACCCTTCCAGTTTCCAGGCAGCCCGCTCTGCCTCCTGCCCGCCGGGTTGAACTCACGGTGGGTTCTGTCCCCGGCCTCGCAGGTGGACTTTGTGCGCAGCGTGACGGCGGGCGACCAGCTGAGGGAGGAGGATCACGCCCTCCTGGAGACGCTGGTGGCCACCGTGCCCCTGTCCCGCACCGTGAAGAGCAACAGCCTGGAGATCACACCCTCCAACACGCCCCAGCTGTCCCCGGCCACCACCCCCGCCAACAAGAAGAACCGCCTGCCCATAGGTACGGTGATGTGGCGCTGTACTGCGAAGGGGGAACTGGGCATCTCGTGACTCGGAGCGCAGTTCCCATCTCTGAGTTCCAGTGCGGTTGAAAATGAAAAGCTAGGTTTGGTCACAGGAGGGGAGGATGTAGAGTAAATGTTTATGTTCCATCAAAACTGATAATGAAACCATGCGTTTGTGATTCTTGTAATTGTATCTCATCGCAGGAAATCGCTATATAATCTATCGAATAATATTATAACTCACTCTTAGCACAAGTCGACCACAAGGGTTTTTCTTTCTACTGGTTTATTGAAGGCGTCTCTCCAAATTCCAGACATGGCGGACTCGAGTCCAATGACTTGCAAATTTGAGGGCTTGAGACTTGCTTGACTAACACTGATAAAAGACTCGACTTGACTTTGACTTGTGGAAACTGGGTTAGATCATCAGATTTTTGTATGACTTGACTTGTGACTTGCTTGACCTGAGCAATGACTTGACTTGTGACTTGCTTGATTCTCACCTCAGTGACTTGGGACTTGCTTGAGACTTGAAGGTTATGACTTGAGACTTGCTTGTGACTTGCACATGAGTCACTTACCCCCACCTCTGCCAAATTCAAAGTGAAAACTAAACACAGCATTGACAAGAAAATATAGAAACCATGTTGACATAAAACATTAGCATGAACAGCATGCGGATTAACAAAAAGAAATTGCCATACCTCATTGGCTGCATGCTACAAAAGAGGGAATAGTCTAAGAGTTCTCCTCATAACACACTCGTATCACATTTCTAACTTGCACATGCCTTTCACCGTAGCAAACACAATGCCCCTGCTTGCTTTCTGCTCCAGAGCCATAGCCATGCAAGAGCAGCCCAACGAAGCCGGAACTGAACTTCAGACTAACACCACTGCGACCGTGACTAAATCAAATAATATACAAGAACAAACTTGCATGACCTCCATACTATTACATTGTCAGAAAAAGACAAAATACGGTGTATAATACCAAGCATGTCTTTCACAAAATGGATCGACAGCATAAGTATAAGTGCTCGACAGCATAAGATACGAACTGCCCTGCTGTGTTTACATAACACAGAGCTACGGGTTTGAGCTCAGGTTGATGTTGAACAATGCGCGAACATTTCTCTTGGTACTCTGAAGCTGTATCTTCACACTACACTTTCTCCTGACTGCAGCAGTACTATTCACCAGACCTGAAGCTTCCTGTCCTCAATCTGCCCCTCTGAATCATTGGTGCAACAGATTCCTGGCATTAATGTTGAAAGGGCTACTCATACCATATTTTAAGTCTTTTCCCCCCCCCCAGCAGTAGCATTAAAAACCAGAAGCGGTACCTAGAGGCAATGCATTTCCTCTAATGAGAGATTTGGTAAACAAGCGGCCACTGATGGCGAGCGAACGCCACTTGTTTCATAGGAAGGTAATGAGCTCCCGCTCAGCTTGTTATGCAGACAATTAGCACGGCCCGGACCAGAGCTCAATTACAGAAATGACAACCAATTAAATGGCCAAATATAAATGAACTCATTTTAATTGGAATAGATGGAAAGATGCATAGCCTTCATTAACATCAGCTAGACTAATGATACCGTAAGCAACCGCCATCCCCCTGTCCCCCTCCGTCCCCCTCCTCGATTAGCGGAGCAACACCGCTCCACTCAAAGAGAACCGAGAGGTGTTCTCACCTGGAGCATGACTTGTGTGGCTGCAGTGCAGCGTTGCATGTGGGTTAACGTGTGCTCCCTCTCTTTAACCTTCAACCCGCCCTTCTTTTCTGCCTGTGCTGCCAATGACCAGGACAACACTTTGCCGCCGCTATCATTTCCTGGGACCCCAGCACCGCCGCGCTCGCTGCCCACATTCCATTAGTCAGCCCTTTTGGTGCGTAGCCTCCCCCCCCCCCCCCCGCAGCGCCTAGGCGCTGGGGAGGTCTGAACTGTTGTCTGTGTGTTTATCAACAATAACACTAACCCCATGGCTAACTCCACCCTAACCCCGTGCCCTGTGTGCTGCAGTGACCCCCCATCGCCACATGTAGCTTCGCAGCCCCGTCACCGCGCCGCGCTTGCTGTAGCCGTGATGCTCCTCCCGCCGCAGCAACTTCCCATTAGAGGTTAAATGTGACTTGAGTTTTAGTATTTTGTTTTTTTGCAGGGGGCTTATTGCTTCTTTCTGTCTCTATTTTCTGTTCTGCTTCCTCCTCGCCCAGCGGGATGTGGCTATTCATTCCCAGGTACAAGGAGAGAATGTGTAGGTTCATCTTTCATTTAGCTCTCGTGCCCAGTGTAGTTGACGAATAGGATGCGGTAGTGGTTCTGTGATTGCGTGGAGTGCTGCTTAGATGGCGTGATTAGCTTACGAAAGCACTTGAAAGCCACAAGCTGACTGTGTTTTCTTGAGAGGCTTGTGGTAATGTGAACTTAACGCTGCAGTTAAAAAAAACAACAGTATTTTTTTCAAAATCTTTACTTAAAAGGGAACCCAAAGTCTTATTTTTCACTTGATTTAGTGGTAATGGTGATATGTCTTGTATGATCTTCAACAAAGTAGTCTATGCCATTTTGTCACCGTTGCGAAAACAGGTCAAACCGTATGTTGTTGCCGGTCTCTGCCAACCAGACCTAGTTGCGTTCTTTCGATGTCAAAATGCCTTTTCTCAAACAGTCAAATCAAATGAAAAAGCACAGACGGAGTGATAATAAACTGTGAATGGTATGTTTGTTTGGTTGTTCATATCCTAGTGGTTGGTTAAAGATGATCCCAACAGACTCTCTTCATTGCAAATCAGGTCATTCCGTGTTCATAAAAGTTAGCTCCTCTTTTAGCCAAGCCATGTATTTATAACTTTGGCGAGATGGAGAGGCTGGAGAGGGTGACACGCTGTTTTGCTAATTCTGGGACGTAGTGAGTGGTTTGTGCGATAGAAGTCTATATTAAACCTGCCCTTGAAGAATACTCTGTTGCTATAAAAGCTGTTTGAGACCGAGTGGCGCAGACACATCCAAATGGGCCCATATTTATAAAGCACACAGAGCATCAGGCACAGCTGCGTCACAAATAATTGGCCTGAACTGCCTCTGAGCTGTCACTCTAATGGCATAGACAGTCTTGTGTGGTGCATCGTCCTTCGCTGTGCTCCGCTTGCACTCCTGACCCCTTCAGATGCCTTGCAGCAGGTCACTCGCTGTGACAATAATTACAGTCTTTTGGCTGTTAGGAATTGATTTGTGTCCACCCTGCATCGTAAAGCAAGATGCATTTTTGGCCTTTTATGTGTAATTTCAGGCATTGAATAGTCCGGCGGTGGTTGTTTGATAAGATCAGAGTTGTATTTTATATTTGTGTTTTACATAGCATGTTAATGCATTCATATAATTCAGTAGAGATGACATCGTTGGGGTCTTCCTTCCTCTAATGAGGCTGTGTCCAAAAGGTTATGTTGATTCTAATGCGGTAGAGAAAGTCTGCAGGGATTCATGATCATGAACCAGTATAGCACGTAAAAAGGGTGTCATTCTTTGTTGTGACAGCTGATCCCTGTGCTGCCAGATCTGTTTATATTAACAGAGGTCTGGGCCATGTCAGGGAAAGTCGTATTGTCCTGTTTTAATTGCAAACAATGGGCTTTGGGTTCAGTTTTATTGAGTTGATAGACATGTATATATTTATATATGAAACGACCAAGTCCGGGAATGCTTGTGTGTTCGTGTGTTATCAGAGATCAGTCTTGGTGCTTTGGATTCTAACTTTCATTCAGAGATGTCCATCTTTCCTCCACGGTGTTCTTTGACATTACCATGCAAACGTGCAGGCCTAAGTCCTGTCCAGGTGATTCTGCTGTTGAGATTCTAGCTGTTGTCTTAAGTGTCTGGGTCAAACCATCTCCGTTGACCCCTCTGAGCTCCAGTACCCTCAAAGTAAACCTTTCTCCCCGGTGCCTTTCCCCAGCCACGGCCCGGAGCCGCAGTCGTACCAACATCGCCCAGGAGGGGGAGACAGAGGCCAGCTCCCAGGAGTCGGTACAGGAAGTGATGCCAGAGGAGGTGTTGGTGATCTCACTGAGCACGGGGCCCCAGACGGTCCCCGGGATGATGTCAGAGAATGAGGTAATGGGATATGAATCAAAGCACTCAAGCTCCTAGCAGGGCAAGTTTAACGTGTCAAAGTATCATAAAGACTGCTTTTATTCAGTCAAGGGTAGAATGAGACTGTACGTTTATAGAGCTTTGATTTTATGGGGCCTTGCGGTTGCTTTGACAGTCGAATAAAGAAACTAACTGGACTATAACTGTGACCGTCTTGCATTAAACTGTACATGCTCATTTTTTTATTAGATGGTTGTTCCCTGTTCTCTCTTTCTCGCTCTCCCTCCCTCTTGAGCTTGCTTTCTTTCTGCTCCTTTTTTTCGCTCTGCTTTTTTTTTTCTTCTCTTTTCACGCTCCTTCTCTCGTTTGTATTTTCTGTCCTCTTTTGCTCTCGCTCTCGCTCTCGCTCTCGCTCTCTCTCTCTCTCCCCCCCTCCCTCCCCAGGTGCTGAACCTGCAGATGACGGACGGGCCCCAGGGCGACGCCCAGGCCGACGACACCAAGCAGCACGGCAAGCCGGACAAGACGCTGCGCTTCTCCCTCTGCAGCGACAACCTGGAGGGCACCTCTGAAGGTGGGCCGCTCTACCGCCCCTATCGGGGAGGCCATTACATCTACATTCAGGGCGCTGAGCAGATGCTTTTTTCCAAAGGCACTTAGCATTTGTCTAAAGAAAGAGAAACAATATATCGCTGCCGGTACAGTTAGGATGTTCATAGAACCAAGTGCCAAGCACTAAAAATGCCGGTTAACCCATTCCCCGTATACAACAAAGATAGCTAGGATAAGATGCTACACAAGGTACTATTTTGACTTTACTTTAAAAGTCCCATGGCAACAATCCCTTTCTTCTCCATGTCTTGGTTCATGTACTTCAGGGAGGTCAAAGCCAAAGTTCCTTTCCCCCAATTCCTTCTCAACAATAGCTGAGATGACCCCCACTACGAGTCTCGTTGTGGAAATACCAGAGACGAGAGTCCGACATGTTATGCGCCATATCATTGTCACGGCTAAAAGCTGTCTGCGCCTCCGGACGATATTATGAATCGAGATAGCCCCAACTACAGTCTCGTTGTGGAAATACCAGAGACGTCAAAGAACCGGCGTGTTATGCGCCATAACACCAACAGCAGAACAGTTATCCAAAAAACAAAGAAGTGTACAACACTTGCGTTACAGTGTGTGTAATCACACACACACGCACACGCACACGTGCCGCTCGCAAGGTCGTAGCTCATTGCCTCATTGGCGGGCCAGATTCTCAGATGCAGCTTGGCCCCTTATGACGACATATGGGGCCACATTCCAAATCAGCGCACTTGAGCGCACTGATTTGGCGAGCAGGATACCTAGTGCTCGTTTTACACCAAACGCAAGTAGCCACTGGGGGATCGTAGGCAGGCTGGGGGATCTCATATTAATGTTAGAAAACCTCATAAAGTGAGATTTTCATGCCATTGGACCTTTTAACCTCAAGGATATACAACATGCAATAAGTGCACACATTAAATGCCAGGACGTACACCATGCTAAAAGTGCGTACATTAAGTGCCAGGAAGTACAAGATACAATAAGAGGGGTGGGATCCATCAATGTCGACGCGGGTCGGCGGTGCAGGCACATGACGGATTGGGTCCGCGGCGGCCGTGGCGCGGGGGCTGATCTGTGTTCTGAATGCAGGTCCGTCCAACCGCTCCAACTCGGTGTCGTCCCTGGACCTGGAGGGGGAGTCGGTGTCAGAGCTGGGCGCCGGGCCGTCGGGCAGCAACGGGGTGGAGGCCCTGCAGCTGCTGGAGCACGAACAGGGTGTGTGTGTGGGCGTGGAAGGTTGGAGTGCGAGTGCGAGTCGAGTGTCTGGAGAATAAGATGTTTTGTTTTTTTTTCCTTAAAAAAACCATAAATAATGCTTTTTCTCTCGGGCCCGTGTCTCCCGTAGCAACGACTCAGGAC
This sequence comes from Melanogrammus aeglefinus, assembly GCA_900291075.1. Taxonomy (NCBI): domain Eukaryota; kingdom Metazoa; phylum Chordata; class Actinopteri; order Gadiformes; family Gadidae; genus Melanogrammus; species Melanogrammus aeglefinus. Next base: position 315,948 of record OLKM01000105.1, read on the forward strand.
AACCTGGACGACAAGCTGCGCAAGTTTGAGATCCGAGACATGATGGGTCTGACGGACGACCGAGACATCTCAGAGACAGTCAGCGAGACCTGGAGCACGGACGTGCTGGGCAGTGACTTCGACCCCAACATGGATGAGGACCGCCTGCAGGAGATCGCAGGTGAATACGTGATGGCCATTGTTATCCTGCAGTACCTTTCAAATGTGCTGGGTGCAATACTGCCATCTTGTGGTGTGGATATGTAATGGCATCAGTAATGAAAGCAGTCTTTCTCTTAGTCTCTCTCTTATTTATACTGTCACCAATGCTTTTTAATTCACCAATGGGCAAATGCAATGAACACAAATCCATTAGCCCTCTCAACTTATTTAAATGTTGCTCTGCACTCAGAATTCAGAGTCATCACAGTGCCTTAACGCAGCCGTTTTAGACAGTGGATTCTAGCTGCGTCTCAGTCTCTAAATCTGAGTATGGTGTGTATTCACATAACCGAATCCTACAAGCTTACTTCTTTTGGAGAATGAAGAGATGTAGTTATGGGAGCTGCTAAACAGCCAATTTGAACAGAATGGATGTCCATTGATCGCCAAATTGGCCTCTTTTGGAATGCCCTTACACGGCCAGAGGGGAGGAGTTGTCGTGGCAAACCGGCACAATCCTTTAAATGTAAGACGTATCCATCTATAGATTATGTCAGATAATAATGAAATGAAAGATGAGTAATTCATTGTGATGGTGTCTGCAAAAAAGCTCTCAACAAACGTAAGTCGTGGGTTCTATATTCGCTTTAAGTGCTTTCCAAAGGCAGAGCCTTGCAATTCCAACATGTAATATCGACAGCATCTCTGGAGCAGTGTTTCCAAAAGTGTTTTCCTCATGCCAAACCGTTTAAAAATGGCGAAGCTTTACGGACTAAGGTTAGACAGACTCACTAGCTTTATATCATATCGTCACCAAAATGTCTTGTTTGGTTGAAATCTCCAGTTTCTTCTTGGAGCTCTGAAGACGGGCCTCCCTCCCTCTCCCCTCCTGGCTGCTCCCTCTCACTCACTCCTCACTCCCTCTCGCTCCTTCTCTCCCTTTCCTCTGACATTCACTCAGTCCCAGCAGTCTTATTGACCTTGGTTACGTCTCATTTGCATCCACCATTTTTCATTCTTCGGAATATGGCGTTGGGGGACTTTTCCATCATTAAGTGAATTTACAGCGATTTCCTTATGTGTTTTCTCCAAGGGATTGGGTTATGAGATGCACATTAAATATCCATTAATACCTCATTATCCCACTGATAAGATTACCATGATAATGAGGCAGAAATTCTAATTGTTTCAATTCTCGTCGTGCCACTCATTTAATCATCCACCTGAAAGACGGCCGCTCGCCGCTCTACCTGGGAGGACTGTAAACAGGGACAGCAGGGTAGAGCCCCCCCATCCGCAGCCACCGGCCCCTCCCCTGCACACACGTGCTCACGGTTTTGGCTGAGCACTGGCGGGCGTGTGTGCTCGTGTGCTCGCTCACCGTGTGTGTGTGTGCGTGATAGTGTGTGTTTGTTTGTTTGTGTGTGTGTGTGTGTGGAGCCGGTCTGTGGGGCCACGGGGCGGCTGGCCATGAGGTTGATCCACCGCTGGTCCGCCCTTCCTCGGCCCCCCCCACCCCGCTGCTCTGCCTTCACATCTGCTCACATCCACGCGGGTACGCGCACACCGCCCCCAGAATGCACCATGCTCTTCCGCCTTGTTAACCCGAATGGAGATGGAGGTACGGCGCTATGAGGACTTTGAGCGAAGGGGGGTGGGGGTAGGGTGTAATTTGGTTGTGACTAATGCCTGCCATAATCAACGGCTCAAAGTCAGGGCCCTGGAGGCTAGGCACAGGGTGAGATATTGCCATTAACCCGTGATCTCTGGCACAGTGGTTGATACGCGCCTGTGGGTCCCAGCATGCATTGCGCTCGTGACCTCAAGGTGTGTGTGTGTGTGTGTGTGTGTGTGTGTGTGTGTGTGTGTGTGTGTGTGTGTGTGTGTGTGTGTGTGTGTGTGTGTGTGTGTGTGTGTGTGTGTGTGTGTGTGTGTGTACACTCTCACTCATCAAGCAGTAAATACTAGGCTGCCTGTCTGAAGGCTAATAACCGTCAATGTTATAGAAGTCACCGAACTGAACATGGAGTCGTTGACTAATGCATGCATAGTTTCCGTACACAGAATAAATTATCCATATTGTGGTCGTGGAACGTTGTTCATGTCCATGCATAAAATATCTTTGTGGAAGTGGCCATTGTTTTTGCCAGCAGTATCATTGACGTCTTGAGTTGATGTTGGAGCAATTCCTGTGCGGTATTCAAACGGCGCCTCGTTACCCCACAGCTAAATATGAACATGAATATCAAGAAGGCCAATGGGTCTGGAATCCAACTGACGGCTGGTTTTAAGGCATGACTCTGAAGGGCCGCAATGCATGATGGGCCGTCTCCTCCTAAGCCGTTTCCATCACCACTCCAGCGCCTCCCTGTGCTCGTTCCACGAGGGCAGAAGGCTCATGTTTGTGTTTGATGTGTTGATCAGGGGCGGCTGTGGAGAACATGCTGGGCAGCCTGCTGTGCCTGCCAGGGTCCGGTTCGGTGCTGCTGGACCCCTACGGCTCCACCATCTCTGAGACCACCAGCGAGCCCTGGAGCGTGGAGGTCCTACCCAGCGACTCAGGTAGGTTCACTTCCTCCCCTCGTCGCCCTCGTACGAAGCGCGGCCCGTCGTGATTTTGTATCATTTGGGGAGCGTCACCACGGCGACAGCCTCCTCCAGGGAGGGGCTGGACGCGCCAGGTGTGGCGGCACCAAGCTTGCGTTTGCGTCTGTCAACACGTTTGTGATTGCTTGCCGGTTTTTTCGGGGTAAATCTGTGCGTGGCAGTCAAGCGGCGTCCCGGGGCGTCCCAGGAGGGGGGCCTCCAGGTGCGATGGCACCTGTGGCGAGGCGGTGGGGGGGCGAGCGGGGTGGGGGGGGGACGCACGGGGGCGGCAGCTGTCCTCAAGTCGGTTTCCATGGAGCCCAACCTTTTATCTGTCTAGACGTGCCAAAGTAGCGATGCTTAACTCCACCTTTTCCTCCATCATTCTTTATGGTGGCACAGAAAGGAAAACCTGTTGGGGCTCCTCGCGCCAAACGCGTTATGGTTATGTCACCGAGCGATCGGAGGGTTATGGAGCACAATCCAATGAATTATGCAGGCACGCGACTGTGTCTGTTTAGCTAAATTAACACACTTAAATCCTAAGCTTTTATTAATGCAAGATTACGCTCACAACCGTATCGCCCTATCCCCTCCCTCCCTTTTCTCCCTTTTTTTTTTTTTTTAAACCCAATGTTTCGTAAAAATCAGTCGAGTGCTTTATGAAGAGCGCTAAGTGTTTCTTGGAAAAGCAGGGGCCGGGTGCTAATTGAAGCAGTACACCATTTCAATATGTGTGGCGGCAGGAATGACATGCATGAGTGTCTTGATTGCGTTTTGTTCCATTTGCTGCCCCTGTTCTGCGGCGTAATGGCGCTATCCGAGGCTGGCCCGGAGTGGAGCACTTGTTTCATGGCCAGGCAGCAGAAAACTGCACTCTGAAGAGCACTTCGCCGCCGCATTATTACTAACGAGCATGCAAATGAGCGCTGCTGTTAGGTGGCCCGCCGCCGGGTTAGATCCAAAGCGCTCCGCTGGGCGGCCCTTTGGATCTGGTGCACTGGCTTTTTTTATGGTGGAGCGTGGCGGCTGGAAGACGTCATGGGATGTTCTGTTTGACTCTAGACATATGCACTTTTTCTCCTTCGGCTTATTCCCCTTGTAATCATGATTGCATTTTTCCTCTTAGAGGGCATCGCGCTATGCAAAGGTCCGCCATTTGTAACAAAACACGGGAAAAAAAGTGAGGGTTGGGCATGGTTTAATAACATGATTTAAAAAACCTGGCTCTGTGTCTTCATGGTTTAAAAACCCTGGTTCTGTGTGTGTCTTCATGGTTTGATCACCCTGGTTCTCCATACGTCTTCATGGTTTGATATCCCTGTTAACCCTGTGTGTGTCTTCATGGTTGTTTGTGTCTTCATGGTTTGATCACCCTGGTTCTCCATGTGTCTTCATGGTTTAATAACGCCGGTTCTGTCTTCATGGTGTGCTAACCCTGGTTCTGTGTGTGTCTTCATGGTGTGATAACCCCGGTTCTCCATGCGTCTACTTCCCTCCAGAAGCAGCTGACCTGAAGCAGGAGGAGCGGCTGCAGGAGCTGGAGAGCTGCTCGGGGGTGGGCAGCACTTCCGATGACACGGAGGTCCGAGAGGTCAGCTCCAGGCCCAGCACCCCAGGCCTCAGCGTGGTCTCAGGTAGCCCTCCATGCCTTCCTCTCCCGCCCTTCCCCCACTGTGTCTCACTTTCTCTTTGTCTCTCTCTTCATCCCACCCCTTTTTTTTTTTTTTGTTTCTCCACATCTCTGCCCTTCTCGTTCCCTTTTTCACCTTTTTATCCAATTCCAGAAGTCATTTTCTTCATTTACTAGACGAGCCTAAACTGCATTGCAAGGTAGTTTCGTCCTACCTGGTCAATGTTGCAATGACTCAAAAGACTGGCCCTCCGCCGGACGCCGAGCCCCCCGGCGGAACAGGGGGCTGGGCGCGCTTGTTAACCAGAGCAGTGGGTCTCTGTAAACGCTTGGCTAGGACACGCCGGGGTGGGGAGTTGGGGGTGGGGGGTTAATGCCGGGCGTCATTGCCGCGGGGGGCTGAGGTGGACGTGCTACCTTCTGTGATGTGCATGAGGTAGTTTCCCCGATCAGGAGGCCCCGCGGCTCTGCTGACGGGGGGGAGCGGTCCCCGGGGAGCCGGCCGATGGATGGCGCCTGGTCCTCTATTACTCTTATCGGGTGACTTTCCCCCTGCCCAGGGGAGCTTACGCTGCCAATTCAGCGCTCCCAGTGGGCTCCCATCTGAGGGATATGGGCCATTCTGCACGCCCCTGACGTTCCGCTCTGTCTGGCGTACTTCTCACAGCCCGGAGAACGGCTTTCACCGTGTATTCCTGACCCCCTTCGTGTTTCCGCCTGAATCATGACTTATTCTGTGTTATCTTGTCTGTGTGCTGTGTTTGGCCGTCTGGGCGGCGATCGCGTGGCAGGCATCAGCGCCACCTCAGAAGACATTCCCAACAAGATCGAGGACCTGCGGTCCGAGTGCAGTTCGGACTTTGGAGGGAAGGACTCTGTGACCAGTCCGGATGGGGAGGAGGCGAGCCATGGTAGGAGACGCATCCGATGGTTGGCAAAGCCGCCACTCTTGTTTGAGCTGCTCAAAATGGCAGCTGTCACCGTCGCTCTCTGCTGCTGATGGATCTGCCATCAGCTCCTCACTGCAGTTGATTTGCTAAATGCAGCTCATGTCAGACGTGTTTTTTTTTTATTCAGTTTGATAGTTGTTTCTTAATTGACTAAATGCTTCTAATCCCGTTGTTTGCAGGGGCACACCAACTGACCTCTCCACCCTCGCAGACGGACTCTCTGCTGGCCATGTTCGACCCTCTCTCCTGTGAGGGTAAGTTCTCCATGTCCCGAAACCGGAGAAGTGACACATGGCAGCCACTAGCACACTTAAATGACCCAAACTGGGACCCTTTGTCCCGGTGATGGGGTAATGGTACCGCACTAAGGTACGCCACTTCATCCTTCCCCTTTCTATTGCTGCGCTTCCGCATTTGGTCACTCATCACCTCAGCTGTGTGTCACTACAGCGCTGGGGCGAGGGGGATGGGGGAGGAGGGGCTTTGTGAGAGAGTGGGGGTGCTGGCGAGCGGGTGTGTGTGTGTGTGTGTGTGTGTGTGTGTGTGTGTGTGTGTGTGTGTGTGTGTGTGTGTGTGTGTGTGTGTGTGTGTGTGTGTGTGTGTGTGTGTGTGTGTGTGTGTGTGTGTGTGTGTGTGTGTGTGTGTGTGTTGCAAGGTGAAGGGATGACAGTTTGAGAGACCTCTCCCCGGGCCCTTTTGGCTCGGCCCCTCGCCCCACTGAGCCAGTGGCACGAGGACGCCATTGGAATCTCTTCAGCAGAGAGCTCCTACCCTTGGTACAGGTGGACGCGCTGCACAGAGGGCTCGTCTCCCACCAACAAACACCCCCGCTCTCCCTCTCATTTATCTGCTACTACTAATCCCACTACTAGGTTTCATTTTCATGTACCTTTTTTAAATATTTGAATGTTATTGAAAAAAATCTGTTGTTCAACTGGTCAACCATTCAGCAGCTCATTTCGTTGTGGTTCACCGCCCCTTTTAAAACAAAAAATTCCCATTGGTTCGCGTCCTTTTTCAGCCAATCACTGTACTCACTGTGCCCTCCTCCCCACAGGCTCCTCCACTGGAACCATCGTGAGGCCCAAGGTGCACTACGCCCGGCCTGCCCACCCTCCCCCCGGACCCCCCCATCCCCGAGGCCTACGCCCTGGGCCAGGAGCCCCGCCACAGCATGTTCACGCCCCACGGCCTGGTCCAGGCGGAGCTGGAGCACTGCAAGCAGCGCCACTCCTGCCCCGACCGGCTGGTGCGCAGCCGCAGCTCCGACATCGTGTGTCCCGGCCGCCGGCCCACCAGCGACCCGGGGCTGAACCGACGCACCATGGTGGAGGAGAGGGACCAGGGCTACTCCCTGGGGCCCACCTCCTCGCCCAGCAAGGACTCCCTGAAAGGAGAGGTAACGGGACGGACGATGCACCGAGGGGGGTCGGCTGGCCTCTGTAGAGCTTGGCTCCGGAGGCGGAGCGGGTTGACTTGCATCCGGAAGGTCGCTAGTTCCATCCCGGTCTCCTCCTAGCTGAGTGACGAGGTGTCCCTGAGCAAAACATCTAACACTGACTGCTCCCGACGAGCTGGCTGTCCCCTCGCATGGTCGACTATGTGTATGAACTCGCTTTGGATAAAAGCGTCTGCTAAATGCCCGAAATGTAAATGTAGATACGGATGATGGATGATTTGTTGATAACCAGCAGGGATTCTGCAAGGTACAAATTGTCTCAATATGAATATCATGACATCTAATGATAAGGTGATCTGATTGCGGTGCGTACAATGGTTTGTTTGACAAGCCTTAAAGCGGTCGGTTAAAAGTGATTTTGTTTTCCCCTCCCCAAGGTTGAGGACAGGAAAGACAGCGACGATGAGAAATCGGACCGCAACCGGCCGTGGTGGAAGAAGCGCTTTGTCTCAGCCATTCCAAAAGGTACTGCCCTCTTGTTTTCTGGCTCATTTTTTAACACGTCTTTCTCTGCCAGAGTGGGTTCAATCGATTTGTATCATGGAACCGTCAGTCGACACCGTTAACTTCTGCTACCTTACACAAAATGGAAAAGCTCTCTTGACCGCAGCCGTGACGGAAAATATGAGACTTTAAAACAGAGGCGCCAGGACGATTTATAACACGCGGTGAAAGAGTGATGTGATCCACGCTCTACTCCACTGCTTATGTTACTCTTGGAAAATAATGCCTCTTGTTGTTCCAAAAAGTTCCTCCCAAGACATGTCTTCTGCATGGCCTGTCTCCATCTCCGTTTCTTCCTTTTTGTTTCCTTCTGCCTCTCTCATTTTGTCTCTCTCTCCATCTCTCTCTCCGTCTCGTTCTCTCTGTGTCTCGCTCTCTGTCTCGCTCTCTCTCCTTTCTCTCTCCGTCTCGTTCCCTCTGTGTCGGTGTCTCTCTCTTGTTCCCTCTCCAGTGTTCACTCGCGGTAGATTTATATAGCCCGACTAGCAGCTAATCAGTCATCAGAGGGGCCCGGGCTGGGCTGGTGGACGGCGTGGCTGCAGCCCTCCCAGCAGTGCTGTCAGCCAGCGGCTAATGGTCATTAGATGGACCTCTCTGTCATCAGGCGCTGATAGATGGCACATCTCTCGGTGCCGTTCAACTGCAACCGCCGTCTCTCATACATCTGTCGGGGAAATAATGAGCAGCGCCGCACACGAGATGACTGCTTATTACTCTTTGAGATAATGACCCTCCGCGAGTAAACATTAAACGGATATGCATAAAAACCGAGATGGTGGGTGGCGGGGCTGCAGGCGGAGAAAGTGGCGATCGATGCAAGGCTTTGGTTCCCCGCGGGCCGCCTGGCGCCGCCATGTTCCTTTTGTGTGTGTGTGTGTGTGTGTGTTTCCTGCCAATGTGCGCGTGCCACGCACACATGGCTGCGGGATCAGCGTGTGTACCGGGCCAACCTGTCTGTTGTGTTCCTCACAGTGCTGTATTGGACGGCCGAGAGTGAATCACCAGGTAAACCCGACCCCCACCCCCACACCCCCCCCCCCCCCCACACACACTCCCACCCCCACCTCACCTGTCCCATCGTCGTTGTCATCCTGCCCTCGCGTCTCTAGAGCCGTGCTGCTTTGTCCCGTCAGGCGGGCCCTAGATCTAGAGATCTGTGATGTGGTGCCAGCGGCCCCGTTCCGTCCCGACATCTCCACCCTCGTCGTCATCTGTGCGTTGGCTTGGGGGGAAAGCCGACCCCCCCACCCCCCCCCCCCCCGACCGACCGACCCCATTTTGTTCTTGTCCTTTTAAAGCTGCATCACCCATTTTGTTGTGTGGGGTTATCGGCGACAATGCTCCCAGAGTTTCAACCTAGGATCCCTTGACCAGACACTCCCACTCTCACCTTGCTCCTCTGAGGCAGCGTGTTGCCTCATCGAAGCACTAGATCTTTCTTGGAACGTTGCTTCTAGTTGGCCTTCACATCCTGCAATAGCCTTTTGTGTTGCTATGAAGCCATGGTCGGAAGACACCAAGCCAGTACATGTACACAATGTTTTATTGTCGTTAGAAACAACAGTGTACTACTACTACAGTAGCTTCTTTACGCATCGGACGCATGCAATTTCGCAAAATCTGCTATATTAGTTATCATCTTTCTTCGCCTGAGAGCGTCCTCTAGTTGGAGGGATCAGAGGATGCCCGTGCCGTGAGAGTGGATGTGTTCTGTCAGCGTATCCTGCAGCTTCTTCTCCACACCACTCCCACAGAACCCTGACAACCATAGAGTTATAAGAAACAGAGGGAGTGAACACCTGGGCTGGCCAGGAAATGTTTTGGCAGGCGAGTGACAACTGTAGAGTGTGTGCGTTTTCACTAGGAGCAGCATAATCTAACTGCAATCTTTGGGACCCCTCTTTCCGATGACCTGCAGCCATTTTGCAGCCATTCTAAGTGAATGGTTAGAGGAGGTTAAAAACAGTCACTCTCTCTCTTACCTTTATTAATCTCTATGGTTAGAACCTGGGTTGGGTCCTGTTAGCATCTTGGTGTTACTGGGATGCCCTAAATGACCAGTTAACTTAAATTTATCACAGGCCTGCACTTGGGCCTTGTTGATGTATCACAAACTTGTGTCGTTTCTAGTTTCTAGTCTGCATTTCTTTTTGGATCAACATTAAATATTAAGAAATTACTTTTGCTTATCTTATTTCGAAGAACAAATGCCCTCGATCCTGCATCGATAAATATAGACAATAGGTTTACCGAAAGCCCTTTCTTATTTACTATTTAATTAAGTGAGGGCCCCCACTAAGAGGGCCAATCATCCTACAACGTCCTCCTCACTACCACCCGCTGCTCTCCACAGCTCCCATCGCCGCCTTCCGGAAAAAGGACAAGCATGAGAAAGACGACCTGGCTCATGAGCGCTCACAACAAGGTCGGCCATAGTTTGTTCCAGCCAACCAGTGCCAAGGTTTTTATCTAAAATCACAGATGCCCGACACAACTTACTTTAGAATCCACTCACCATGCGAATGGTCCTTCTGCAGACGAGCCCCTTCACAGGCCGAGCACCCAGGCCCAGGCAGCGGAGGACATCCTGGACAAGTACCGCAACATCAAGAGGACCAGCCCCAGCGAAGGTGGGTCGTCGCGGCCTCCTACTACACCGCAGGAGCTTTGGCTCGTAGACACCGGAGGACCGTAAAACATTTGATTGTGAAGCACTCCAGAAAAGTGCTTCCACTGGTAGCAAGGCGTTGGTGGCACCAAAACCATTCTGGTCAAAGCGTTTATTTATGGCTGCACCAGTTATGACCTCCTCTTCCTTACCATCCGTCAAGTCAGTGAATCGGGGAATGAAGGGTGCGATATGTTTGGGATAATGATTGATAGGAAACGATATAATGAACAGCAAAGTGAATAAATAATGCAAGGCGTCTAAATGATGTGTAGGACTAGAAGAACTAGGACTAGGCTGTGTGATTTGACTTGTATATATAAATGATCTATCAATTATATGTAATTGGTGCCGCAGATATATATGGCTTCAGCGTCTTCACACATCCAACGAAACGAAAGCAGGTCAAAAGAGCGACAAGCAACGTTTGCTTCGCCTAATTATTTTCCTGTTTCTGTCACGCTAGTCTTTTTGCTCATGACTGCACCTGCAGAGCCCTCAAAACCAAATTTTGGTTACAGTATTGTTCAGGGAATACTGTGGGAACAGCACAATAAGCTTGATCCGTCTACATTACTTGGCAACCGAGTTAAAACAAACACCTCGGCTGGTGGACAATATAAAAAATAATATCTTTCATGTCAGATCATCCTCAGTCCCCTCCTATGATTTTTAATAAAAAAAAATACTGCATTTAGATCACACTAATAAAGTGAAAGGTTGGATGAGGATCATTTGGTTGGCGTATGGGCTGTGTTGTCGTGATTGCCTATAATGAAGTGTGTCTGTCTGTCTCTGTATCTGTCTCTGTGTGTGTGTCTGTGTATGTGTGTGTGTCTGTGGACAGACCTGTGTGTGGAGGAGAGCGTGCACGGCTCCCCCAGGGATGACGGGCTGCAGAACATGGCTTCAGACGACCTGCTGGACTCTGCCAGCCAGACGGCGCACCAGCAGGATTCCAAGTTCTCCTTCAGGTCAGACATGGGACTGGGCCGGGGTGCCGCTTACCGAGTACCGCTGGTGTGGCTCAGACCACCAGGAGCTTCACGCTACACCACTTTGAGCTTTCACCGCATCTTGTACGAAGGATTACGCTGCGGAGCTGATTTATGTTTGTCTGTGTTGATCCTTTCAGTGACGCTAAGAAGAAGCTCCGGATGGTCCTGTGTTCTGCGGACTCTGTGGCCCTGCCTATCATGGCTCCCACCACCACCAGGAACGGACTCCCGGACCACAATGACCCTGAAGGTAGACAGACCCCCAGACCACCCTGTCCCTGTAGGTAGAAAGACCCCCAGACCAGCCTGTCCCTGTAGGTAGACAGACCCCCCGACCACCCTGTCCCTGAAGGTAGACAGACCCCCCGACCACCCTGTCCCTGAAGGTAGACAGACCCCCCGACCACCCTGTCCCTGTAGGTAGACAGACCCCCCGACCAACCTGTCCCTGAAGGTAGACAGACCCCCCGACCACCCTGTCCCTGTAGGTAGACAGACCCCCCGACCACCCTGTCCCTGTAGGTAGACAGACCCCCCGACCACCCTGTCCCTGTAGGTAGAAAGACCCCCAGACCAGCCTGTACCTGTAGGTGGACAGTAGGGTTGGGCAATCGTATACACGCTTCCATCGTCCGATAGCGCCCCCTAGCGATCGCATCTGTCTGCATCACACAAATACCCGGGGCAAATGACGTTTAGAAATGTTCAGCGTAGTGTCCGAATTCTCGTTTGTTCGTTCCCTATGTAATGCACTATATCATGAACACTATATAGGGAATAGTGAGTGAGTGAATAGGGAACGATTTCGAACACAGCTCATGTACCACAGCTGCGACCCGGAAATGGTGCAGCGGAGTGTGATGTCATTTCGCCGTGCGAGCAGACCGGTAGGTTTCGAGCCCCTCCCCTCTCGTAGCAGTGAGTGAATACGGCAGGTCAGCGCTACATAGTGTGTTTCCACCTGTGCCAGTTTACTTCAATTACAATTTGCGGGGCTTTTTAAGTTGTAAAAATAGCACATCACAGCGCCGTTTTTAATATATATATATTTTTTTTATTAATTATTAAAAAGATTATCGTCTTTTTATCTGCAACTTGAGACGATCGAAGATGGAATCCATCTATCGTCGATAGTCGATAGAATCGACTATCGGCCCATCCCTAGTAGACAGACCCCCAGACCACCCTGTCCCTGAAGGTAGACAGACCCCCAGACAGGTAGCCAGTCCTCTAGTCTAGACCACCCTGGTCCTGAAGGGAGCCAGTCCCCCCCCCCCCCCCCCCCCCCCCCCGGTCCAGGTCTCATACACATATTTGCTGACCATATGCAATCTACAATGAGGAAGACTGACGTCTAGCTTTCAACATTTGCCAAAAGATGTGCTGATCCCATTGGTTCAATGGGGGTCTCTCCTTCTGGCCTGTACGCCAGGCATTGTCAAGGAAAACAAAGAGAACGACACTCTCTGAAACGATGTACGGCGAATTCTCAAGAGGCCGTCTTTAGTCAACAGCCATCAGTCAAACGCCGTGGCGGGTTGATCACATTACAGCGGCTCACAGAGTCGCGAGAGCCCTGTCTAATGCTCCCCCCCCCCCCCCCCCCTCCTCTTCCTCTGTCTGCGACGTTCCCCAGACAATGAGATCGTCTGCTTCCTGAAGGTCCAACTGGCGGAGGCCATCAACCTGCAGGATAAGAACCAGATGGCCCAGATCCAGGAGACGACGCGCTGCGTCAGCCGCTTCGACGCGCGCTCCTGCAGGAAGCTGCTGGCTGCCATTGCTGAGGATTACAGGTGAGCGCGGGGGGGTCTGCACGGGGAGGGGCGCTCTCTCGCCGTGCAGCAGCAGCAGATCCAGATCTGCGCCGCTGCGTGCGCTGAACGCACGTTTCCCTCAGCTGTGCGGCACACATGTTGTCTCTGACAGCCCCCGGGGTCCTGGGATAACCGCAGAGAGCCCCGTACTCTGACGGCACCCTACTATGTCGACGGCTGATGGTTCTATGTGTCCCCCCCCCCTCCCCCCACAACAGGAAACGCACGCCGTACATCGCCTACCTGACCAGGTGTCGCCAGGGGCTGCAGACCTCCCAGGCCCACCTGGAGAGGCTCCTCCAGAGGGTACTGAGAGACAAGGAGGTGGCCAACCGCTACTTCACCACGGTGTGTGTGAGGCTGCTGCTGGAGCACATGGAGTCCAGGATGTTGGACTTCATCAAAGGTGATCCCCCTGCACGCGGCCCAGGGGAACATCTCAGAGACCTGTTCGTGTCTTCCCCTTGTTTTTATTGTTGGGCTCATAGGCGATTTTAATGCATGCCATTTTGTGAACACTTTTCTCCAAAGCTGTTTGCTATTATGAAGTGCTTATGTTCTTGGTCGGCCCCACAGGGAGTCAAACCTCTAACCCTGGTAGTGTCAATGCGATGCGCTGCACGATGTAGATACACAGGATTACATCTATCAGAAGTAAGAGGCTAACAAACGTTCAATCGTGTTGTTCAATCATAACGGTGTGTGTCCCCGCCCGTAGCCTTCCAGGGGTGCACGGCGTCCGATGATAAGACGGCCGCGGTGGAGGACTTCCTGCGCTACCTTTACGGCGCCATGGCGCGGGACACCATCTGGCAGTACGCCAGCGAGGACCAGCTGCAGGACGCTCAGATGGCCATTGAGCGCAGCGTCATGAACCGCATCTTCAAGCTAGCCTTTTACCCCAACCAGGACGGGGACATCCTCAGAGACCAGTGAGGACACGTCTGGATCGGCCCCTGGCTCGGCCCTTGGCTCCCTCAGTCTAATTTTAGAGCAGTATCGGAATACCTATGGCACCTTAATGTGTCTCCAATTAAAGTGTTCCTATAAACGTCCAAATCCTTTTTTTCAATTTGGATCTGCTCTTTGAAATGTAGTTTTCATGATTCATAGAAGATGGGTGTAATTACCCTCACCTGCCACTACTTTTGCCCTTTTGCGCCTATTCCCTGGACCCCGCCCCCAATATAACCGTTCATTTAGACCACCTGTGTGGCGTTTGGTTGTCCCTGGCTCATTGGTTTGTTTTCCTTCTCCCAGGCTTTTCTATGAACATATCCAGCGGCTCACCCGAGTTGTGACGGCCAATCACAAAGCTCTTCAGATTCCCGAGGTAAGGATCGCTCATCCCATCAGCGGTTAGATGTACTCGCCCAGGATCTCCGGAGAGGTCTGACGGGATGTTCCATTAGATCTATTCGTTTGACACCTTTATCCTCGGTTACTTACAGCCAAGGCTGAGAACAATCAAAGCAGAAAATCAATATTGGAGCGAGTACAGAAATACCAAGTGCACATCCAAGTTTAAAAAAAATAGCATATGGACAGACTAGCAAGATGTTAGTTTACTTTAAGTGCAATAGGTACGTGAGTGGTAGAGTTTTAGGGTCACAGCAGGCCCCGTTTCCACAAAGATATGTCGATTCTATATCCCGTTTTGGAATTTGGCTATCTTGATTCAAAAAGGCCTCAGTTTACACAAGAGGCACCATGCGCTCTCAACCCTATCCTATCACACCCAATCAACACAGGGGCAGTTTACCAGAGATCCGCTCCTTCTGTGGTGAACCAGTTCACATTGCTCTGGAGAACGCCACAAATCATGTTTAATAATAGTCCTGGTCTGGGACTCACACAATCGTAAGACATGGAAGCACAGCACTAGTTCTGCTGATTAATCAGCATGTGTCGCCTACTTGCTTTCTGTTAGTTAACCAACAAAGACATATGAGCGAAGTATGTGACTCGACAAGCCATTTGCAAGACATTCAGACTGAATGTCGCAAGCCCTGTTTGGACGGAGGAAACTTAAAGAGGGATGTGAAGGGGGATTCAGAATGCGGGTGTAACCAAAGCCATAGAGCTGGTGCATAGCGGCAAACCTTGACCTGTCCTTGGTCCCCAGGTGTACCTGCGGGAGGCGCCCTGGCCTTCTGCGCAGGCCGAGATCAGGACCATCAACGCCTACAAGACCCCGCGGGACAAGGTGCAGTCCATCCTGCGCATGTGCTCCACCATCATGAACCTGCTGAGCCTGGCCAACGAGGACTCGGTCCCCGGGGCCGACGACTTTGTCCCCGTGCTCGTCTTCGTCCTCATAAGGGTGAGTCCAGGGAGACACACACGCATGGACGCTGACACGCAAACGTATGCGCACAAGAGACGCACTCACGGATATGCGCACACACACCTAGACGCACGCATACACTTGCATGCACGCACACACACACACACACACACACACACACACACACACACACACACACACACACACACACACACACACACACACACACACACACACACACACACACTAGTTCAAACTACTTGGGAGGTGTTGGTGTTTTCTTTCTTTTTGTTTCCATAAACACTTTTTCGCTCTCCCGTCTGCTCACCTTCGCGGGCCCGCTTTACATATTTGCATATTAATGCAGGGAGTTGCCGGGCTCCATTTGCGCGGCTAACGCAGGGCCCACGCCCCTCTTCTCCTGCAGGCAAACCCGCCCTGCCTGCTGTCCACCATCCAGTACATCAATAACTTCTACGCCAGCCGGCTGAGTGGGGAGGAGTGCTATTGGTGGATGCAGTTCACCGCGGCGGTGGAATTCATTAAGACCATCGACGATCGCAAGTGAAGCAGAACCGCCACCTGTACGGGCAGACTGCGGGGCCGAGCCGGGAGACGGGGGGGGCCGGCCCAGCCAACTGCTCCCTCCGCACTGCCTGCCCCCCCCCCCCCCCGGGAGCCCTGGCCCCCAGCCTGCTGTGTATAGCTGTACATATCGGACAGACAATAGGAGGGAGAATACAAAGCATATATGGTATAATGTATTTGTGTTGGACCACATCCAGGGCATAGACGGGGTGGGGGAGGGAAAGGCCTCCAAAACAAACAAACAAACAAGCAAACAAAAACATACTGCAAAAATAATTGGTTAATCTTCTTCCTTTTAGCTCGTCTGATAGTTTTTTCTTCTTCTTCCCCTTGAGTCTTTATTAGGAAATTTTGTACCCAAGGTTATTATTTGTATTATTATTATTGTTACTATTAATATAACATTAAATTGATAGAAAGGATGAAACTGATGAAAAAGGGACCACGCTTCCTCGATTTGATTCACTGGTTGTGTATTTTTTCTCTCAAAGCTGAGGTCTCACCTGCGGGTGAATGCATTGTTACTTGGGGAAGTTGAGTAGAGGGTGGCTCACTGGAGTTCAGTACTGGAGAGCTCATTTCATGATCACTATGCTTCTCATACCGCTAACCAGCCATGTAAGGGCAGCTCGTTGACTTCAACATGAAACCGGTCACTTTCTCTATTCCCTAAAAACACCCCACTGTGAGGCAATTTGGAAACAAGGACCCTAATATTTATATTAAATAAATGTGTTTATTTCTTCATTTCTTTTTAATGCTTCCTTTTATCCTTCATAAGGAGGTGAAATACTTTCCACGTCTGTTTTGAAGATTTCTGAGCCAACAAAAGATTTTAGGTGACTAGCTTTTTAAAAAAAGGTGCCAATATCCAAGGGCAGTCTCGGACCGCACCTGTTGACGCAGTGGAGAGCAGATCACTGGTGCAGGTTAGAAACCGGGTCAGAACTGGAAACGGGGATTAGAACTCTTAAGAAATACTGAAAGTAGAAAAATGGTGCCTTTTATGGCAGACACTGTGTTAGCACCGTAGAGATAGCGTTTAGTCAGCTGTACGTTGAGGTGGTAAGGTTGGGTAAGAACCCAGAACATACCTATAATCCACTCCAGGAACAGCTTCATACAGTTCACTGAAACGATCTCAGTCCAAACCTCAATGTGCAATTGAGGTGCGAGTTAGAAGAATCTTCCCTCTGATGCTGGGAGATCCTACCTAAAAGTGGACCCAGACGCCCCGCCCCCTTCATGTCCGCTTGAGATTCCCGCCATTCCATTGGCTAACAGCAGAGTCATCAATTCTCTTTTGCACTGTTCAGAGGTTAGCTTTAAGTTCCTCAACATAGCACCTTGTACTAGTGGTGCAATGAGACCTGCTGGTATAGAAACATTGGATGTATCAAACTGCTGTGACGCTAGTTCCGATCAACCCTTTATGCGCAAGTGTCTGAACAAAGTGGGTGGGTGTGCAACCTCTGACCTCGCGGAGAAGTGACACGATGGGGTTGTGATGATAGAGCTTTCTACCTCCTCAGAAGTTCAAGAAAGGGACTCCTCTTTGTGCACTTATGTTTTCTTTTTCATTGTTATATTATACTTATACATTTTATTTCTCCAGCCCGGTGTTCTGGGGTACTTTGGAGCTCAAATACCATTGTATCATGTGTTAGTATCTGTGATTAACCTGTGATTACTAAACTCATTCTCCCCCTGAAGTCCGCTGCGTCTGTCACGTACACAAGTGTGCTATTCGTATGATATAGTTTTGGATATTTCGTTACGCTAATCGCTAAATGACCTGACAGCACAATATACAGTAGGATAGAGAAGAGCATATAATCAACACTATTCACTCGTTAGTGATGTGTATGTGTGTGTGTGTGTGTGTGTGTGTGTGGGCGGGCATGTGTGTGTGTGTGTGTGCTAGAGCGGTTGGTGTCGCAGTGCACTGGTCAAGCGGGCGTGTGAGAAGATGTTGTCTTGACTGTGGCCGTTTGACCCTCTCTCTGGTCCTGCATGATGTCATGGAGCGGTCTGTACATCCTCACTCATGGTAACAGTACAATAGGATTAGTATCTGACACCGAGCAGTAATGGGGGCTGGGAGGAGGATACTGAGCCCTTGGCTGATGCCTTTGGATCAGCTGACAACCGGTGGCTGTTGGCTCAATGGGTGTCCTGCTCTCCTTAACACAAGGAGAGCAGTGCTGTCCCTGGGACTTGGATTGCCTTCACAGCCGCAGTCATCTGTCAGGAATATAATGTTTGTAAATCCAGCAGTGATTTAAGTAGATTAAGGATGTGACTGGTTGTTACCCTTTGCCCCTTGAATTGAATGAGTTATTCACATTTACAGGTTACTTGATGATTAAAAAAAGAAAGCTATTCAGACTTTTCCCACACTTTGGTTGAAAACATGAATGTGTGGTTTATATCCCAGTCTTTTTCTGAAAAAGAGTAGGCTATGGACTAATAGAAGCAGCCAGCAGTGTTGTATACGGAGAGAGCATCTCTATAATGATGCTGCTTACATGTGGATGTAATGTCACTTCAATTAGACTATACCAAATCTGATTAAATTATTTAAAATTATATTAGATAATAGCACCTGGCTATTGTTTCCATGTTTTCTCTGACAAACGAGCTGCCCACGGCTGTTAATGGTGACCCGACCGAAGCAGAAAGAATAGAGACGTTTGACGCCGAGGAGAGTCTTAAGGCGGAACCCAGACGCACGTGACAGTGTCAGCAGCTGTAATTTAGCATTGATTGTATGCAAACCGGCCAGATGTTTTTGCTGTGGCGTGACGTAGACGGCTGAAAACATCTGTTCTGAAAGCTCTACCCTTCTCCCCGTGCTCTGCCGTTTCCCCGTGTACAGTTCAAAGGCTGGGTAGATAAATGCATTTTACATTTTTATCTTAATTTAAAGATGGCTTGCACACATATATGGTCCGGGATAAGGCACTTTGTCATTACTGTGAAGAATGCATAATTCTTTGAAAATAAAAACAATAAATGAAGCAAAAACTTTATTGGTTCTGTGTTTAAAAACATCTCTGTGATGCTGTTTTGAGAACTTGCATTCGTTTTTCTGAATAAAGTCCTCACCTGAAGCCTACACTGGTGCGCGGTGGAGGTCCACGTCACAGCTCATCATACAACTGCCATGGAAATGCGCGGCAGAGCTAGTGGCGGCGGCGGAGTCCCTCCAAGCTAGCAGCTACAAATAGCAACCTCTCTGCTAACATTTAATTACTGCCGACGTGTACCGTGGTTCTTAATTGGCGATATCCACTCACATCCACCCCTCCTTACTGTACTCATCGCCTACCTCTCAGATAATAGCCTTTCTTCTCTCCGACCTCTCGGCGGGCGCCTCGTGCCGCTGATGATCTCCAACGATCCACTCAAATTCAAATAATGGCGCGAGGGGTTAATTAAAGCTGCTGTATGTTCCACGGACTGCCTTGTAACCGATTTAAAATAATCTGCTCTAGAACTGATTTAAAGATAGGTTCTTATACCCGATTTAAAGATAGGTTCTTATAAAATGCTCTATACCTGATTTAAAAATGGATTCTTATAATCTGCTCTATACCTGATTTAAACATGGGTTCTTTTTCTTCGGCGGCTAAAAGTAGCATTTAAAAACCATTATATTTCAATAAAATTGCTTATGCGTTATGGATATTATTAATAATAGCTCAGCTAATACATTTACTTTACATAGTTTGACTAATATAATTATTTATTTAATCTTAATTCAATCGGTGGATGATTTTGGCGTTTATTTGACGCAACTGTTCCGTATTGTTGTCCTTTTGCCTGAAGACACAAACAGCCCTGTAACTCATCTGCAGCTCATCCTGTAGCTGATCCCAGATGGCCGTGAAACAACAGATGATCCGTCCAGTAGTGCTGCTGCATGATTTCATACACAGGTCTGCAGCACGACGCTTACTCTGACGGTCCTGACTGCATATCACTGCCCGTTTGAACAGCTCACTCACCACCACCCAGGTAAACATGACCAGGCAGACCAGTGCGCTGAACGTATTTAAATTATATCAAATGTATGAAGTCTAAAAACAACAATAAAGAAAATAACTGCAGCAATACTAGTATTATCATATCGCCATGAGATTAATGTTTTAAAGTGTACCTGGTGTAATGTTGAGACCGCGTCGTGCTGGCTCTCTCCTGCAGATGGCAGACGCGCCATTCCGGGCGACGCTCCTCGGACGCAGCGGACAAAGACCGCGTTCACGTTAATATCCACTGGACTTGCTGGATGCGTTTTTATTTGAGAAACTAGCCCGATTAAATTGAACAAGTTGAATAGATGTTCAATAATAAGCCTTATTTATAATAATCATAATAACAGCGATATTTGTTTATTTTAATAGTAACATTATATATTAATAATAATAATAAAGTAATAATAATATTGCCCTGTTTTGAGCTTGAATATCAAAATAACTAATTTTAAATGATAAACCTACATATAAATCGAATATGCATTTCAGACAAACTTCGACAGATTCTACACTTCTACACTCCAGAGTCAAATGTTAACTCAGACCTCACAGCAAGATCGCATCATGATGGTAATGATGGGTTTTTTATGCCCATGCACAAAAGTATATGCACACACACTACAAGGGAGAGCTTTTCCTCATCCTGATGGTAATGGTGAATGTAAGCCACAAATGTGTGTGTGTGTGTGTGTGTGTGTGTGTGTGTGTGTGTGTGTGTGTGTGTGTGTGTGTGTGTGTGTGTGTGTGTGTGTGTGTGTGTGTGTGTGTGTGTGTGTGTGTGTGTGTGTGTAAGAGAGAGAGAGAGGGGGAAAGAAGGAGTATCATATTGAAGGAAATCTACAAAGGATAAAAAAACAACAACACGTCCATTACATTACGATGGGGGTAGGTGGGGGGGGGGAGGGGGGTCTAAATGAACAAAATGTCAAATTCACATATTAAAACTTAAATTGGAATAGCCGCAAGGAAACTGGGAGACGGGGAGATTAAAACTCAGAGGGATGCCGGGGCACTCCAGCCTGCTATGGTTGTACTGGGAGGGATGGAAATAGAGAGACAGATCTCTCCTAGTTAGCTCAACACACAAACACAGTGTGTGTGTGTGTGTGTGTGTGTGTGTGTGTGTGTGTGTGTGTGTGTGTGTGTGTGTGTGTGTGTGTGTGTGTGTGTGTGTGTGTGTGTGTGTGTGTGTGTGTTTCTTGGGGGCACGGATTGAGATATAAAGTCGATGCCAACGTTTCAGAATCAATGACTTTGTCCAAACTTGCCTCTATTCATTATGAAAGACAGTTGGGGCCTAAAAGGATTATATTATGGCGAATTCCTCATATAGTTTCATAAGCTTTCTTCCATGTCCATTTCATAAAATCAATCTTAGTAACGTTTGTCCATTGTTACATCACCGTGTGGTGTGTGTACACAATAAAAAACACCCTATGTTTTTCCCTGCTTCCTCTATTGTGCACCACAATCGCATCAATTAGTTAAAACTGTCAGTGGGGAGTTTGCTTCTCAGGCCACAGCGTGCCTTCCAGATATGATGCTTGTGTCATTAGAAAGGAACAGTTTTCATAGGCCCAGCTAATTACCTGCGAGCAAAAGAGTGGGTGGGTGGTGGCATCAGGCGGCTCCATGCAAACGGAACAAGAACTGGATGCACTTAGCCTTAGCACGTTAATGGCACCAATCAACAGCCAATTACCTTGACAAGTGCAGGTGTACCCGCGCCACGCAGCCCTTTGGTACATTTCCATAAATACAGCCATAAACGTCCCTTTTTTTATTGTACATGCATTTTCTGTCACATTTGCAATTAAGCGCTATTGTTAGCTAAGTGTCAACTGAGGTACAAATTGATAAGTCTCCCCATGGGGCAGTGTAGGTATGTTCAGAGCCTTCGCCTCTCTCTCTCCAGAACCACAGGAATACTGAGCACAGGGAAAGTTTTAAGAGCTCTCACTACTTTTTGTTGATTTAAAAGAAAGAATTAAAGCAAGTTCTGTTCGATTTGTCAGTTTGCTGGCAGATCGTGTTGTTTTACACGGGAAGGATTTGAGCGTTAGCTCTTGGCATGAGTCTGTGTTTGTTTTTGTGTGTGTGTGTGTGTGTGTGTGTGTGTGTGTGTGTGTGTGTGTGTGTGTGTGTGTGTGTGTGTGTGTGTGTGTGTGTGTGTGTGTGTGTGTGTGTGTGTGTGTGTGTGTGTTTGTGCAGCACACTGCTGATGCTGATTATCCCTGTCATGTGACTGCAGTCAGGGCCCTCTGCTTACTACCGGCCCCGACACATCCAGGGCAGGCACTCACAAGCCAGTAGGAGAACCGCACTGTACAAATCAGGCACACACGCATCCACGCACACACACATGCACATATCCATGCGCGTGCGGACGCATGTACGCACGCACACGCACACATGCACACACACACACACATACACACACAGACACACACACACACACACACACACACACACACACACACACACACACACACACACACACACACACACACACACACACACACACACACACACACACACACACACACCATTGGCACAACATACACGGATGAGGCACAAAACCTTTTATTTGAGTGGTGTATCCATGGTCGTGATTACAAAACTCATACCAGGTGATGGTATGAGTTTAACTGCAAATTCCTCCGTGACACTGCCCCACCCACACACACACAAACACACAACCCGGTTCAGAACACGGTTCAGGGCCCTGGGAGAGGCGTCTGGCAACATGCCCGATCTACAAGTGAGCTGTCCTATCGCTGACATCAAGTGAGCTGAGGATGTCATGTCTTCATCTTGTGATAGTTCAATCCCCCTTTCAGGAGGGATCAAGCTCTGTGTCGCTGCGGAGGGAGAGAGACTGGAAGAGAGAGAGAGAGAGAGAGAGAGAGAGAGAGAGAGAGAGAGAGAGAGAGAGAGAGAGAGAGAGAGAGAGAGAGAGAGAGAGAGAGAGAGAGAGAGAGAGAGAGAGAGAGAGGAGAGGGAGAGGGAGCAAGAGAGAGCGAGAGAGGGAGACCGTGAAGATAAGTGTGGTGGATCATGCTAGCTTTCGGGGACGTTTGAGAAAAAACCCATGTGACACAGAATGCTTCTAATAACGCCATCACATGATCACAGAAAAGAGTCTCAGGGTTTGCACGCGGTTTATTTGTTTTTTGATGGCTCGGTTATCTTACCGTTATGCATAACGGCAGAATGTCTGCTGCCTTGGAATAATCAACTATAGACGACGCGGCGAAAGTCTTGGAAATAATAAGTGGATCTATGAGGGGGAAGCTGTTTCCATCAAGGGGGGGTGGGGAGGGGGAGATGAGTAGAGTTGGGGAGGGCACCACCACCACAAGGATCGCGGTGATTATCAAGCTAACTATCTCTCGGGGCGGTGAGTTCCACTGGGCTGTCGTGATCTCAGCAGCTGGGAGGAGGGGCCGACCCAGGGCTGCTGGGAGGATGGAGATGAAATGTGGACTGAAGACACCCACAGTGTTCATAGAAAAAAGGCTAGTATGGTAAAGTGGCAAGAGTGGTGATAAAAAAACTGCTTTTCAGAATACAAGATAAATATTTATATATATTTAAATATATGAGTGAAATCATATCAGATATAATATTGCAGAACTTGCAAACATGTATAGCATGAGAATATCGCCACATTTTTTTCAATTGCTTACACAATAAAATGACACTCGAAGTAGAATTAATGAAACTGACGGTCAGAGGGCAAAACCTCAGCTCTGGTCTCAAACGCTGAACACATTCACTGCTTTCAACCCAATTTGCAATTCAACATTGCAGCTTTTGTGACGCACTGCAAACGGTTCCCTACATACGACCCAGGAATCAGACATAATCTGACATATTTGACTTTTCAAAGACACTGCACCCGCTGTATGTTTCCATGTAACCAACCCAGCCTGAGCCCATGTACTGGTGCCTCTGTCATCCTGACACAGAACATAGCTCAGCACTCCACTGATCAGCTGTGTGACAGCTAATAATAGCAGCTGTATGTACTGTAATAATAATACTGACCAATCACTGTATTTTTGTTTGAATGTTCGATAAAGCACAGGAAGCAGTAATAATCGTATTGTGGGCAAATAATGCAATTAGGCTCAGAGGGAATCAGAGCCACATCATGAGGGGAGGACACAATTCAACAACGTCTGGCCCCTTCACAGGGTTCCTCTGGGGAGAACTTTCGTGAATCAGTATCTCAGACATGCAGATGCTGATGTGAGTACAAGAATGAGTACAATGCACCACACTATGTTATTTTATGTCGACAGACTTTGGGAATCTTTTCTTGTTCTGAGAGAGCAGAGGAAATGGATGCTACTGGGATCCCACTCAGGTGAAGTGTCATGGTTAAGGCTTCCTATAAGGGAGCATAGGAAGGAACATCAGGGGTCATAGAGCTGTTGATGAAACATGGCCGCAACTCAATCTCAATGTGAGGCACCATCGAACATAAAGGTGTCCTCCACCGCCTCGCCAGCCTTGATCAATCCAACACAGCCAGCTGATATCTCTGGACAAACTGCATAACATTTTGATACCAGCGGACCATTTGGATGATGCAGAGCCGCACAGACAAGTAGTACGGTACAATGTCAGCTGCAATGGTGCAGCACTGGTCCAGAACTGGGTTGTTGGCCAGTGCCTACAATCGCTCCTTTACCTTCCACCCTACTCTCCATTCCTCAATCCATTTGAAGAGTTATTGTGAATGCATTACTACTTTTTTCAGGATGTTTGAGGTTTGTTGTGAATTGTGCTTAAAGTTCTGAGAAAATTATCCCTGTCTTAGGGCTGCTCTCTCTCTCTCTCTCTCTCTCTCTCTCTCTCTCTCTCTCTCT
Organism: Melanogrammus aeglefinus; assembly: GCA_900291075.1. Taxonomy (NCBI): domain Eukaryota; kingdom Metazoa; phylum Chordata; class Actinopteri; order Gadiformes; family Gadidae; genus Melanogrammus; species Melanogrammus aeglefinus. The sequence goes on from OLKM01000105.1 coordinate 340,493, forward strand.
CTCTCTCTCTCTCTCTCTCTCTCTCTCTCTCTCTCTCTCTCTCTCTCTCTCTCTCTCTCTCTCTCTCTCTCTCTCTCTCTCTCTCTCTCTCTCTCTCTCTCTCTCTCTCTCTCTCTCTCTCTCTCTCTCTCTCTCTCTCTCTCTCTCTCTCTCTCTCTCTCTAACCCCTCTTTGTATTGTTTGCCCTCAAGCTCCTAACCTGCACTACTTGACTCCTGAACCATTGGACAGTCTGATTGCTCTGGTCCCTCCTCCTCCACCTGTTCTGCTCCGCCACAGATCATATACAAGATGCCGTTTCCCCAGACCAACCTCTTCCACGTTATAATACATGAAGTCATGCCTGAAAAGTAACAAAAGGTAGAAATATAAAAGCAGCCGAGTGTTCTAACGTCTAATGACAGGTTGTGACCGTATCAATGACCCTGTTTAAACACTGAGTATATATATATATATATATTGAATAGCAGTATAATTATCTGTGGTTTTCGCAATTCAAGGCCTGAGTCGATACACTTTGGTGTATCCGCTTGGCTTCGCTTAGTGGTAAACACTGCGGCTGCTTAACATTTCATATTAATCACTTCTGAAATGACATCAATAAAGCAGCCCAATGGAAAAATGGCAATTAAGCACTTATTGGCCCTAACGTGATCGCTGTTGTCAGAGGTCACGCGTCAGCCATCAACGCATGCTTTTCTGTGTGTGTGTGTGTGTGTGTGTGTGTGTGTGTGTGTGTGTGTGTGTGTGTGTGTGTGTGTGTGTGTGTGTGTGTGTGTGTGTGCGCGTTTGTGTGTGTGTCTGTGCTTGTGTTTGTGTGTGTGTTTGTTTTTATGCCTGTGTATGTGTGTTAGTACATATTTTTGTGTTTTTGTGTTTGTGTGTGTGTGTGTGTGTGTGTGTGTGTGTGTGTGTGTGTGTGTGTGTGTGTGTGTGTGTGTGTGTGTGTGCGTGTGTGTGTGCGTGCGTGCGTGCGTGCGTGCGTGCGTGCGTGCGTGCGTGCGTGTGTGTGTGTGTGTGTGCGTATCATGGCACTCCACCTGCCTCTGTTCTTTTATGACAAGTGATGGCACAGTTTGACCATAAAAGGAGAAAGGGAAGCCGGGGCCCACTCTGTGGTGGTTGTTGTTGCGTCGCTGCGGGGAAACCCCTGGCTCTCCATCACTCTGTCACCGCCACGCACCGCTGCTCCCCCACAGAGCTCTCCACAATGCTATATATTAATTAAGAGCCTTCACAGACCATAATGCACACGATAAAGCCGGCCCTCCCTCCCCGTCCGGCCGCCTTCCACTGTCAGACGGCATTAGGAGGCGCGCCAGAGGAGATCTCAGAGAGGTGGAGGAGGAGGTGGTGTCTGTTGGGCGGGGGTGGGTGGTGGTGGTGGAGACGCCTCCCTCAAGAATGTAATCTCCCTGACGTTACACGGTGCAGCCCCTAAACTGATAAATTGAGGATTAAATGGCGGCCACACTCCAGTCCCCTACCACCACCCCCCCCCCCCCCCCATCCTCCCTGTTGCCTTCACACAGGGCTTCTTTTGTGTTGCAACTCGCTGCTCCTCGGCCCGTCAATTGGGGCCTAATCGGCAGAGGTACTAAAACACCAGGTCCTGACAGAAGCAGATCAAGAATGATGAACATCTCTCAAAGGCAAGGGGTTGGTGCCCCTAACTCTGCTGGAAGGCACCGCATCACTTATGCAGAACTCGGAGGCGCACCCCGGCACCCAGGAATTATGCCCGCTGACAGGAGACGCATGAGGTGCACCCGGTGCGGGGGCCTTGACAAGTGATGGTTAACTGCACCAGCGGTGACCCCCGCAACACACAAGGATACGGCTGCTTATTAATGGAGGAGCATCCGTGTCAATAAGCTCTGCTTTTTTTTTCGGGCGGGGTTCGGAGCCACGCGTCGGGCTGCAGCGCCGCGCGCCAGGGGACAACGCGTCCACTGGATTGGGGGCTTTTAATAAACACGCACCAATGCACGCACGCACACATGCACGCGAGCACACACGCACAGACACACGCACGGGTGCGTGAATGCACGCACACAAGCAAGCAAGCACGCACGCACCGGCACGCATGCACACGCACGCTCGCACATATGCACATAGACACACACACACACAAATGCACATGCACACCAACACACACACACGCAAGCACACAAAAGTCGTGAATATAATTATGCATAGAAAGATACTCTGACCTCCCATGTGTCTCACACAAACACACAAACACACAAACAGACTCATGAAAAAGTCCTGCAGTCCTTTTGGACTTTTTCTTGCCATAGATTAGCCCATATACCATCTGGCAAAGTAGAAAATAGAGGTGAATATTAATCAAATTATATACTTGCGTGTTTAATTATTCATATGTTTCCGTTTCCCTTAAGAAACCTTGCCTGCGGTATGGGGTGGAGGTGTGTGAGCAGCCAGATCTATACACACCAACACAAAGGCATAAGCCATTAAAATCCTAAATGCATGTTGCTCTTGTCGTCTATGGAAATATTTGCAATGTATATTCTAATTTTCCCGAATAAATTAGGCAAGGATGCATTCTCATGTAAATTTATTCAAGGCGAAAGCAAGAGAGAGCGTGGGGGGTGCGGTTAGATCTGCCCCGATTATGCATAATTGTAGTATTGTAGCCTTCATTTCTACATCTAGCTGTGTATTGCCTGGTCATTAAATTCTAAAATAATGGCAACCACGCTCTTCTCCATCCTAATTGCCCCTTCCTTGCAAATGCCTTCCCTGAGACAATATGATGAAGTGCACTGTAGGATGTGTTAATAAGATGGCATTTTCTAACCCACCCAGACGAAGACGAAGAAGATCTCTCTATTCAGAGAGCATTTCTCTTCTGCACGGTCCACACACTGTCTTCAACCGTATCTTAGTGTGTTCTTTATATCCTGACATACCCTTCCAACGTCTGTCTGTCTGTATGTCTGTGTTCTTTATATCCTGACATACCCTTCCAACGTCTGTCTGTCTGTATGTGTCTCTCTCTGTGTCTCTCTCTCTCTGTGTCTCTCTCTCTGCCTCTCTCTCTCTCTCTCTGTCTCTCAGTGAAGTCTTGGCAGGCAGCTGGGCGAGTCACGCTGGAGTTAACCCCTGACCCCCCGCTTAACAGGATAAAACGGGGACTCTCCGCCCTCAGTCTCGACTCATCACAATATGCATGACGAGAATCAAAGGAGTGCGGAGGCTCATTAACGTGGCGTGTCTTTAATCCATACAGGGGTCGGAGGGAGAAAGCGTTTGAAGACTGCCTGTTCTTAATGAAATGCAACGTGTTCCCTAATTGCGTGGCCCCCCCGTCACGGCCGCCATAGTGTGTGTAAAACAAACGTTGAACATACGCAGAGTATACATTTAAAAAATATAGTGAGCCCTTTCCGCGAGCGCCGGCGCCAGTGGCGGGAGCAGGTGGGACGGGTGGGGGGGGGGAGATGGCGTTAGTGTTTTTTTTAATGTGTGAAAAAGGGCCGGTCCATCGCGCTCTCTCGCTCTCTCTCTGAACACACACTGTGCTGCATCCCCATTACTTTCAATTTGGCCCGGTATGAGCGTCCATTAAACAACAACAACAACAGCCAGCATAATAAACACCTCACAAAGAGCCGAATGACAAACCAAAAACACCCCTCGCTCCCCAGGTGCGACCGTATCCCTGTGGCGCTCTCCT
>OLKM01000105.1:349037-356537 GCA_900291075.1 Melanogrammus aeglefinus
AGAGAGAGAGAGAGAGAGAGAGAGAGAGAGAGGGATAGGGAGAGGGAGAGAGAGAGAGAGAGAGAGAGGGAGGGAAAGAGAGAGGGAGGGGGGGAGAGAGAAACACAGAGAAACAGAGCGAGTGAAAAGTTGTATTAACTGCAGAAAAAAGGTTGAAACTTGTTTTGGTTTCCTACTGCTTTAATTGGGGGCCTCACATGCCCCTTAAACAACATCATATGAAGCTAATAAGACTTAAAAAGTACATCTGCCTCTAAAATGCTTACCATTTTTAACGCTAATGAACTACGGCGTGCAGTGGAGATTGCAAGCGGCGGGGAGACCTCCAGTATATTACGGAGAATTCCCCCGCTGCACCGACGCTCATAAAACACGCTTGACGACAGGAACTTGTATCTGGTTATTCCTGTTTAATTGGAGCCGCTGAGTGATGCAAACTAGCTTTTAATGCCCTCCCCTGCTGCTTGCTGCACGCAACAGCGGTGATGCCCTCCCTCTCGCTGCCTCCCTCTCGCTGCCCTCCCTCTCTCTGACTCCCTCTCACTGCCCTCCCTCCCTCTCTCTAACTCCCTTTCTCTCCCTCCCTCCCTCTCTCTCTCTCCCTCCCTCTCTCACTCCCTCTCTCTCCCTCTCTCTCCCTCCCTCTCGCTGCCCTGTCTCTCTCCTTCCCTCTGATTGCCCTCCCTCCCTCCCTCTCTCTCCCTCCCTCCCTCCCTCCCTCCCTCCCTCTCTCTCTCCTCCCTCCCTCCCTCCCTCCTCTCCTCTCCCACCCTCCCTTGCTGACCTCCCTCTCCCTTCCATCATGTCCCACTGAAATGACCCGGGCGCTCCAGAGCCCACCGCGGCCGACGGAGAGGGTCCTCATGTCCTCACCCCCGCCCGCCGCTCTGTGCTGACCAGAGTCTCGCTTGGATCATGGGAGGAAGAGAAGACGAGAATAACCTCAAAAACATCGTTTATAAATACATCTTAAATGACCTGAAGGCCCGGGCAGCCTGGATTGGGTTTTATCATTCAGAGTATTCTTACTGGTCTGGATTATTGAATATTTATTTATGTGTGTGAACAGTTCAAGATTAAGACCCATGTCCCATTATGTTTGAATCCAATAAATGTCCTAATCACATCCAACACTGAGGCTAACTGGACACACTGTGGCTCTATGGGAGCACGTTATTTGCCCACAAATAAGGAATTTACATCCTAATTTCTAACAGTCAACAGAGGGTCGGCCATGTTTAATCTACCGTCGATATATATCCAAATCTGAGTGGCCCGCCCCCCCCCCCCCCCCCATCCCTGTCCTTCTTGTCCATATAATAGCTCATCCTGTAAACATGAGAGCAGATTGAATAAAGAATACTTTGCTTTCCCTGGGCCGCGGAAAACAGTTCTGTCATGTGCTGTCCGCGCTCATCTCTGCTCGCGGCTTGCTGCCGAGCTTTTATTCAATGTGACAGAGGAGGGGCCAGGGACGCTCTCCCCCTCTCTCCCTCCCTCTCTCTCACTAACACTCTCTCTCTCTCCCCCTGTCTCTCTCCCTCCCTCCTGGCACCCTGGTACCACACCGCCACACTAACACTCTACTCTGAAGTGGCACATTAATTCTAATAAAGCCAGTGCCTCACCAGGCAGCGCCGTGAAGACCAGGGTCTGCCGCTGCCGCCACTGCTGAGCTCTGAGCCGCCGTGGCTGGGGAGGGGGGAGTATAAATACCAGGCTTAATGAAGGGAGGCAGCGGAGGGGACGCAGGTGGCGTGGCGATGCAGGTGGCACCTTTCCCCTCACCCCCCCAGGCGCTGGAAACTCTGCCACTCCAGAGGAGGGGGGGGGGGGGGAGGGTGGGGTGTAAGTGTGGGGGTGTAGGGGGGTAATATTACAGAGGCAGAGATTGCATTTTAATTACCAGGTACAACTTGTCCTTCTGACGGGTCAACGCTTTGGTAGGGAGTCCTGCACATGGGGGTGTGGGGAGAGAGAGAGAGAGAGAGAGAGAGAGAGAGAGAGAGAGAGAGAGAGAGAGAGAGAGAGAGAGAGAGAGAGAGAGAGAGAGAGAGAGAGAGAGAGAGAGAGAGAGAGAGAGAGAGAGAGAGAGAGATTACTACTACTACAGCACAACCTCCTTAAGAGTTAAAACGTGCTCTGTCTTCTCTATAAATGGGCGATCTTCTTGATAATACTTAGGGCCAATCACCCAGCCAGGAGACACGTGTTCTGGTGCGTCAGGCAGGACAGCACCTCAGCGATGACTAATGTACAGCGTCCACCCCCCCCAGCCCCCCAGCCGCCCCCCCATTGGGACGCATCTATCTCTCTATATCCCTCCCACCCCAGTCTCAGCTCAGTCTGGCCTCCTTAAGGGCCTTTCTCCACGGGGGAGGAGTGCACCTGTTCACCCCCCCCCACCACCCCCCATCACCACCCACCACCACACACCCCCCCACCCCCACCCCCCCCCCCGCACGCATCCAGAAAAAACCGAAGACACCCCCGCCTCCTGCTCCGACCCGCTGCCTCCCCCGCTCCCCCCACCCTCCTCATCCCTGATGCCCACTCCCAGACCGCATGCCGGAGCTGGGAGAAGCTCTAACAAAGTGAGGGAGGCGTCTGGGGGTTTGAGCGCACCTCCGAGTGTCAGCCCCCCCCCCCCCCCCCCCGGGTGGACAGACGGGTTGATGTGATGTGAAGGAGGGGGAGGGGGAGGGGGAGGGGGAGGGAGGGGTGGCCGGGGGGGGGTTAGTGTTTGGACGTATGTCCAGGAGTGTGTGCAGGCCCCTCAACCCCAACCGTCCACCCCCTCCACCCACCACCCCCACCTCCTCCACCACCACCCCTACCTTCTCCTCCTCCACCACCACCACCACTTCCTCTACAACCACCAGCCCACCACCTCCCATCCAAGCAACACTACCACCCCCACCCCCATTGACTCCCCCACCACACCTCCACAGCCCACCAGCACCACCTCCTCCTCCACCACCACCATCAACCCAGCCCCAGCATGGGCCCTCAATATCCTACTCCACCAACAGCATTACCATCCTCCAGCCCCGTCACCTCCACCCAGCACAAACCCCATCATTATCAGCTCCCACCTCCACAACCACCCCCCTATCCTACTCCAACCACCCCCACCCCCACCCCCACCTCCACCACCAGCAGCAGCAGCAGCAGCAGCAGCCCCTCTCTAGGGACCTCCCCCCCCCCCCCCCCCCCCGGTGTCAGCAGCCCACAGCCGCCCCCGTGCAGCCCAGATGTTGCTGCATTGTCTGCAGCAGGCGGCCCGGCCCAGACCAACTGGGAGCCTCTCTCTCATTAGCCATTGTTGTGTGTGTGTGTGTGTGTGTGTGTGTGTGTGTGTGTGTGTGTGTGTGTGTGTGTGTGTGTGTGTGTGTGTGTGTGTGTGTGTGTGTGTGTCTGACGAGGCCTTTGATGAATGCAGCAGTTAGCAGAGCATCAGAAGCTTGACACAGAGAGAGGAGGGGAAACGAGACAAAGCAGTGCCTGGACCCGTGTCTGGGATACACCGCGCTCTCAGCTCGAGTGATCAGAGTCCTTTTAAACCTACGGCTGGAGCACGTTCGACCATTTATAGATTAAAAATAATGTATGTACAGTTGTGTGGATATGCTTCTTTTTTTGTTCCTTCCCTGCTTTGTGCAAATGCCTTCCTTGTGATTCGATGGGACATGCTCACAACATCCTCTTCAAAGTGTTTACCATAAAGGGCAGACGCTTTGGGCTGTGGAAGAATAAAAAGGCCACCGTGACTCTTCCACTTAGAAACTCCCGCTCTCCCCCCAGCTTACCCACCCAGTGGAAGGCCACACTGTTATTTATTTAATCCCCCCCCCTCCTGCCACCACCACCAGCACAACAACCACCACCACCACCACTGCCACCACTCGCCACCACCACCACCACCACCACCCACCACCACCACCACCACCGCCACCCAGCCACGCCCGCCACCGCCACCAGCCACCACCACCGCCACCGCCACCGCCCCACGACCACCAGCCACCACCGCCGCCACCACCACCGCCACCACCACCCGCCACCACCGCCACCACCACCACCGCCACCACCACCCACCACCACCGCAACCACCACCGCAACCACCACCACCACCACCACCAAGCTCGCCTCCTTCTTTCAAATCCCTCTGCCCTCACCCAGCCTCACTCAGCGTCTCCCTCAACACTGCCCCCCACCCCACCCCCACCCCACCACCCACCCACCCAGGCAGCAGGCCCGTGAACACATTGCGGGGCCTGAGGGCAGAGCGATGGACAACCTGCGCTCTGTTCACATGGCTGAACAGGGGCAGGGAGACGGGGGTACAGGGGGGAAGCTGGCACGCTGAAACCAAACAGGTGTATGATTCAGAGGTGGGAGCTGTGAAGGGTGAATTTCTAAGACGAGGCTGTGTTGCTTTTGGAGCAAACAGCAGCCTTGGCAGCCGCCCAGAAGCGTTGACACGCGCCTGCTGAGCTTTTTTTAGTTTGTTGTATTTTGGTCTTTATGAGCCGTAGCTAAGTTGCTATTGTTAACTGGCCAGGTTGCTATTGCCAATTGATAAGTTGCTATTGTTAATGGCTAGGTTGCTATTGCCAATGGATAAGTTGCTATGTTAATGGATAGGTTGCTATTGCCAATGGATAAGTTGCTATTGTTAATGGCCAGGTTGCTATTGCCAATGGATAAGTTGCTATTGTTAATGGCTAGGTTGCTATTGTTAATGACTAGGTTGCTATTGCCAATGGATAAGTTGCTATTGTTAACGATATGTTGCTATTGCCAGTAGGTAAGTTGCTATTGTTAATGGATAGGTTGATGTTGCCAATAGATAAATTGTTATTGTTAATTGGTATGTTGCTATTGTTAATGTCTACTCACTGCTATTGTTAATGGCTAGGTTGCAATTGCCAAAGGCTCAATTGTGATTGCCAAGGGCTGGATAATCCAGTAATATGGATATTGGATGTTTTTATCTTTGATATTTTTCTTCGTTCACCTATATCCTACATTTATGTCCCTGTAGTGGTTATATTTGAATAGAAAATGTTTAACTTAGGTTTTTCAAATATACAAGGCAAATGTATAAATGTATGTGCATAATGAAAATAATTCAATTCTGTCCAATTGTGGTGAACAGAATTGTGCTCCATCTTCAATTATTGTAATATTTTTTCCCAAACTCACATCAATTATTTAGCAGCTAAAGGCTGATTGGGTAAGACATGTGGCCATGTCATCTGCTCTTCACCCAAGAACAATCTGGCTACTGTTTTGTCATGATAGTGACACATTATGTATGTATTTAATTGAATGTACAAGCATGTTTTACCCTTGTTGTAAGACCCTGAATAGAGAAACAATGAAATGTCGGCCCCCAAAACAAAACTATATGCAGTACATTCATGCATTACACACTTTTACCCCCCAACCCCCTCACAAACAGGAGGCTGTGAGCAAGCAAAACATACAATCAAAACCGGAATAACTACAAACATACTATACAGGACGCACCTCGACAAAACACCACTCATCAGAGCCTCAGTGAGCTGGTGGAAATCTAAGGGTGAATCTAAGATATGCATGTGTTTCCTTTAGCAAATCATCCCCCCACCCGCCACCCCTCCTGGTCAGCAGACAGTACATCCAGTAATGATTCAGAGTGAGGAGCTGAACATGAATCTTGGGCCTGGGCAGTTCTGGAAGGTCTGACCTCGGGGTTAACCTGAGAGACCATGTTAGTGGTTATTAAGTCAAGGTTTCTCCAATCGATGGCGGGAGAGACGTAATCACACAGGCTTTAATTGCGCTGGGAAGGACATCTATTCAGGTTATTGCGGCATGCTGTCCAGAAAACGGGATTTTTTTCCCCCTCGGTAGTCCCAAAAAAGATTGGAAATAAACCCTCCCTAAGAGGTGTCTGATTGGAGGGTAGGAATAAATAAAGCAGACATTGTTGGCATAAATCGTTGTTTATTGTGTGACGTATGCATGGCTCATCTCTGATTACTAAATTATTGTTGCATCATAATCCCACCTTAGTGATTCATGTTGCTGTTGGAAATGATGTGGCATTGTAATATATAATAACATTTAACTGCACATGCCCCCGGCAGCATTTCATATAATCTGTCCTGTGTTGATGCCTTCCAAAATGTTACATGTTTAGGATTGGAAGTTTTCGGTATTTAGGGAAGAAATAGCACTTATTTCCCCTGCCCGGCCCAAAGCCCACATCTCCCCTGTGAATACAACTCATTGTTTATGACTTTGGATTCTCTAACAAGCGTTAACCTTTGGAAATCAGATTTATATTTGCATTTGTCAACCTCCACTGGCAATAAACGCCTGGGAAACGTCAAGCCGTTCCCTGTGACCTCGTGAAGTATTACATTGTTTGGCTTAAAGTTATAAATCAAACATCAATTCCCCCTCATAAAGCCTTTTCCCCGTATGCATCTCCAGCTCGTAGTGAATCACCTGTGCTTGCCTTGGCCATTAGAAGAGGAAAGATCTGCTTTGTTGTAATGAACACAGAACTGTGGGAGCGCTATAGTATCAACATTACATAAATTCCCTTTATACTTAGCTAATTGCTGACCCTAGAAGTGTAATAAAAGATATGGACAACATTTGAGCACAAGCTATAATATACGGCATGCATTGAGGTGAGTGTTTCATGTGCTGAGTTCTGCCTGGATGAACAACACCAGAATGGGATACAACTAAACATGAAAATAAATAGGTATAGCGTTCTTCCGGGTCTTCGTTGTCAATACTTGAGGCCTACACACTTATTGTATGTTGTACGTCCTTGCACTTAGCATTGTGAAGCAAAGCTATCTTTGTTATATACGGGGAATGGGTCTAATCTAACAATTGTTAGTGCTTGGCACTTGGTTCTATGAACATTATTGATGTACAGACAGCGATATTGTTGTTTCTCTTTCTTCTGACAAATGTACTTATTGTAAGTCGTTTTGGCTAAAAGCGTCAGCTAAATGCCCTAACTGTAAATGTTAATGTACCTATATGTTAACCTTCATTTCACCGTCACTTTGCCAGTGTCTGCCTTGTCACTTGTCTTCTGCGTTCTCTGGGAGTCCAGCGAGAGTGGAACAGCGGTGCCCATGGAGACCAGCGGGACTCTGGATCCCCCGATGCAGGTTGTTCTTTTCGGCCCAACGTGGCGTCTCGATCGCTGGAATCCGACGGCGTCTCATCGTGCGGAAATGTCAGTCGGCCGCGGAGTGACGCTGATGCGACCGGACGGCTGACGTCGCGTCAAATCTAGTGGATGTCACTAAACTGGAACATATGTTACTTAAACTATAACATTGTGATAATTCTCCTCCAAGACGGCTCATAAAGCCGCAATTTATTAGACTAAATCCAGGGCGATAATAACAGAGATAATTTTTAATGGAAGGTTAATGCGAGAAACCGAAGATAAAAAGAGGAGCCCTTTGGCCTGCTTTCCGC
>OLKM01000105.1:359037-361537 GCA_900291075.1 Melanogrammus aeglefinus
GCTGCACGAGAACTCTTGGTTGGATTTAAAAACATGCACACTACCGTATTTCAGCGCGGTATTTCTCCCAGCAACACATCCTAATCAGCCGACCAAGGATTTTCCCGAGGTCATTGGGATTTTTGCGTTTGCACACATTTCCCTAATTGGAATGAAAGAGCTAAAAACACACATTAATAAAATAAAACCAAATAAAAAATTCATTCCCAACCGTGGTAAAGAGTGGGGCACTCTAAGTGTTTTGGTATGATAGCTTTTTGCCTTGCTGCATAGTTCATCATGCAAGGGAATGACAGAACAGGACAAAAAAGGGAAGGGAGGGAGAATCATGCATTTCAGGGAGCAGATATTAATAAAAACAGTGTGTCAAGGGGGCAGAGAAATGGTTTCTCCTAATGGATTCTCCACAGAAAACAGCTTTTATACAATCAATCTTTTCATTGAAAGACCAATTATTTAAGTAATTGTTCCTTACAACTGCTTTGTGAATTTGTCCTTTTGATGTTGTAAAAGTAAGCATCTTTTTGTCACTTGTAAGAATTCACACCGTTTTATGGAACTCAATTAATAGCTTTTTGCCGGAGGTCTGCAAGCTCCTTTCTCAGCAGGATGCAACTATTCATTTGCCTGTTGTCTCGTTACACCAGACACGGCCACCGCCAAGCTCACACGCACTCACACACACACACACACACACACACACACACACACACACACACACACACACACACACACACACACACACACACACACACACACACACACACACACACACACACACACACACACACACACACACACACACACACACACACACCACACATTGACAAACACACACACACACACACACACACACGTGAGTACACACACACACAGGCGTGCACTGCACGCACGCACGCACGCACGCACGCACATACGGTATTATTGGACAATAAAAGTGTTTTCCATCATAGAGAGTGCAGTGTCAATCACAGAGGGAGAACTGTTTACAGTTACCCATAAACACCTGTTGACTGACATGCTGTCCTTCGTACAACATTCCTTTATTGACTATACAACATGTTATTCATTCGCTTAAGTGGCCTATAATTTCCTTAGTTCATTACGCCATCAATCATGCAGCTTTAATAATAAAGCATTTCAATGGCACATTTCATACAATTGAAAAGTAACATTTCAAAAGTGACACGTCCGCACATAATTAGCATACGTCTTCTTTTACCTCATTTTGGATGCAGCCTTCACAGTTTTGACCACATTGCCTCATTGAGATCAAACTAATTGTTTATTTTTACGCCACGTTTAGTTGATCTCGTAGTTAAGACTCATAAGTAACAAAGCTACGTACCATGTAGGCATTAACACGGGCATCAAGGTCTGCAGAAAGTCCTGATGCATCCAAACTTAGCTCAGCGTGCCGTGCCATTGATGTCTGCTCTTTCTGCAGGTGTACAGGTTACTGACAGCCGGTAAAACACGCTTACGGTTAGCCGCGGCGGCGGCAGTGCCAGATGTTTCTGTGAAGAGGAGAAAAGGAGATGTCAAAGCATCTGTCGGATCCGCATGGTGCACACACTCCTGCAACCATTCCCGTGTTTCATTTCTTCATAAAAGAAGCAAACTAAACTGTTGTGCTGTTTATCGCCCCCTCTGACATGGTTGGCAACATCACGACAATCCATTACACTTGTCACTTTCCTCCCACGGTTCAGGAGTGTGCTGCCTGTTGGAATCAGAAACTGATGAGAATGACGTGATGCATATGTTTAAGCCTTTTCTTTTTTTTTAATTGGATCAAACAGGCATGGTATGATTGCACCAGTAGGATTGTACATACTAGTGCTATAACTGCCGCTATGGTCACGCTAGCTCTGCTTCGTCGGTGCTGAAGCGACATCCAGGCTGGGTTTTATTTCTTTTTTTTAATCAGCGCCTGTGTCCACCTGGTTAATTGATGGTCAATGCAGTGCTACCCATCCTTCTGGAGCGCTCAGGTCGTTACCATGGCAACCCCTACAAACTGGGGATGAGATAAGGGCGAGAGCCATGGCCTTGAGGGAGTCATTAAGCATCTGTCTCCCCAAACCCCCCCCACCCCCCCCACCAACCCCCCCCCCCCCCGACCCCCCACCCATCCAGGCCCGACTAGCAGGGAGGCAGAGCTTAACAACCAGGGTCGTTGCCCCCCCCCCCCCCACCCCCAGACAGAGGGGGGAGAAGGGTGTCATCGAGTTTGGGGAAACAGCACCCATTTGCTGACGTGTATAAAGATAATACAGGAGAACACATGTGGGGTTTGGAGAACGTATGATATACATATGATCGCTGGATGAGCAAATACAACAACAATTTGTTTTCTTTATGCGTTTAACATTTCAGGATTTGAAATCAATCATTAGTTTTATTTTTTTTGACTTCTATTGTTTCGTAAGCCCTAATTGTTTTTTCCAGAGCTCGTAATGCACAATGGCTCCAAAGATACCTCTCTCGCCCGTTCTTA
>OLKM01000105.1:366537-389246 GCA_900291075.1 Melanogrammus aeglefinus
AGACATTTCTCTGGGCGTGATTTGTCCGGAGGGTAACTTTTGTGGGGGAGCACTTGCCATGACTGCTGTCAGAACAAGTGCAGTGTTAAATTGCTGTTATTTAATTCCATGTGATTAAAATAGGACTGGGTCAGATCAGGACGGGCCCGCAGGCCATGGTTTTATTTAGAGGATCAAGATTAAACTCCAGTAAAATGGAAATGTCACACCGTCATGGCGGACGCTGCAGAGTGGTGAGGAGGATAATATTATTGTGATGTGAAGTGATAATTCCACCCTGTCCACCCTCATTATCCCCCAGCCCAGTGTCTCTATGGCCGCGAGCGCTCTGCGTGTGTGTGTGTGTGTGTGTGTGTGTGTGTGTGTGTGTGTGTGTGTGTGTGTGTGTGTGTGTGTGTGTGTGTGTGTGTGTGTGTGTGTGTGTGTGTGTGTGTGTGTGTGTGTGTGTGTGTGTGTGTGTGTGCGTGTGTGTGTGTGTGTGTGTTTGGAGGGTCAGAGAGTGTTTTCGTGTTTTCGTCTCATGTGTGGTCATCAGTTTTTTTAATTTATTTATGTTTTCGCACTAGGCGATTTGGCATTTGTAAAACCTCAGATAACATTCCCAGTATTCCCAGTTTAGGTGGCTCTCGTGAGGCAGGTCACTCAGACACCCCGACTCCGCCATCATTACCAGTAAACACTTCACACCCTCCACAACAGCCCCCAACACTGCAGCACCGGACACAAGGGGACAACAGGCACACACCCCACAAGCCATCGCAGTACCATTACCACCGTCGCAAAACCAGCAACACAAGAGTTACAAAAAAAGCAACAACAACAACAACATTCAACTGATCCCGACCCCAACACAAATAAATTGAACGACCAGTGCGCTGCGATCGGAGCGAGGCGTCGTATTCTCACCGGCCCCCGGCCGTCCCAGATAAGGTATATTCCTTTTGTCTGGCGAGATAAGAGAAAGCAAACATATTAAAGGGCTCAAAATTCTATATCTGTGCCCCCACTCCCCCCTCCTTCTCGCCCGACCCAGTAATTCATTCATTCATGGCCTCTCTTTCCTCCCCCCTTCCTGCCCAACATCTGCCTCATACATACATCACCGGGCCGATAAAGATCGCGGACAGAGCTGGTAATACACTGTGAATGGAGACGCGCCGGCCGGCTGATTAAATAACTTTGGTGGCACGCTCAAATTGAAACGGGCCGGGGACGAGACGGGGGGACTTATCAAGGTTTGATTAAAGGCGGCGCAGGGTGATTTCCGGTTCTGGGGATGATGGCTCGCAGCGCTGCCAGAGATTCCCCAAGTAAATATATAAAGTAAAACAATGGGCCTCCTGACCTCTGCTGGGGCCTTTCCCCCGCAGGGGGGAGTCCTGAGGCGGAGACCCCCCCCGTCTGGGGTGTGCATGAGTGAGGAGGGGGTGAAATAAGGGGTGGGGATGCTAGCTTAAAAGTTTTAGTGAGGAGGAAACTGCTGACACATCACCCCATAAACTGTTGGCACAAAGTGGGACTCTGCTATCATTTCTCCGTCATCCTGATAGTGTGCAGAGACCATTGCAACCCGGTAACAATATGAGCTGTAATTGACTTGCTAGTTTATCTGTTTTTATCTGGTAATATGTCAATAATACAGCTCTCACAGGAGACATCATCAATATGTGATACATAGATAATATATAAATATAGTATGCTAGCTCATTTATTTATCACCAAATTGAAGCAATTTAAAAGAAGCAATTCATCATTCATGATATTTGATCCCTGAAACAAGTTGAAAGAATATTAAATCCCTAAAAGAATCCATAGTGTCATGCATTGTCTTTTCTCGGCTCCTGACTGCAAGCGGTTCATTGATGTGACAACGTTTCAGTCTCCACTAACACTGGACCCATCTCCCGGGAGACTGACCTGCTGCACTTCCCGTGTGTGATTCCCTAACCTGCCGGAGAGGTGTATCTCCACAGACACAGCCGCCCACAGTACAGTAGACGCCAAAGCGCATCAAACGACCAGATGGCGGTGACACAAATTAAAACCATAGAACAATGGTAGAATATAAACCAGAAATGACACCCAAAGTGGCCGCTGATTTATGGCCTCTGTGAGTTTGGTACTGGGCTTCCATGTATATTAGTGCTACAAATCTGGGTCCATTTAGCAGCGAGATGCTCATACATACATCACCAGCTCCTGCTCCAAGCCAAGGTCACTCCTTATTGCATCAATCTTTCCAGCAGGGCGACTCTCCTCCGCAGCAGCAGCAGGTTTGTAACTGTCCCCGCTGTAATAGAATCTTTTTCCTTTTTTGTGTGTGCTTGCCTCACGCTTCATCTTTCTCTTATCACACAAAATATATATTCAGCTCCTCCTGCCTCTCCTCGTCCTCCTTATTCTCCTCTCCTTTTCTTTTTATCTCTGAAACATTCCCGGGACCTCATTCCTTTTCTGCGGGACACCCTCTGAGGTGAAAAATACATATCTATATCTTTTTTTTTTTTATTCTTTGGGCCAGTGAGTCGACGCGGCAATTTTCCTTGCGGGTGATAACATAATGACATGAAGGAATGACTTTTTTTCGCACTCACAATATCTATTAATTATTTTAATCATTATGTGCCAAGGCCTTTGTGCAGAAGGAAAATTGAAAAATGTAGCATGTGTCAAAGTAATCTCACATTGCACAGCCCATGGATTCGGGTCAACGGACCCGTTGGCCAATCACAATCAGTTAGCAACTCACTGTCTAGCTAGCACACATTACAGAGAGAATGTTTATTTTAAAGATAATAAACACTCGCAAAGACGTCATGTTCACAGTTGAACATAAAGTACAAACTAATGTCATTTGAAGTTGTACCGTAGATGCCATTGTCATGACGGCATTTCCTGTCCATTCATTAGTGGCAAATAAAAAGGCAGACGGCTTATCAAATCGCAGAAGTTTGAGTGGATGCATTTCTGAGCTCTTTGAGCCAGTTTCAGAAGGCACTGCTGACTCAGATCTTGCTGTCCTGATTACTCAGGGTACCGCCTCGTAGTACTTTAATAAATGAAGAAATAATAAAATCAATCACTTTAAATAGCACTTCCCCTTACACTGGGCCATTTACGACGGAAGGGAGAGGCAGAGAGAGAAGGAGAAAAAAAAACACAGGACTTTTAATTGATGAACTTGACCTGTTTTTCCCTGATAACAAATTTCATTTGTTCTATAAAAATTATGCTCAAGTGACATTATTTGACGGGATCTTTATCACCTGCAGAGTAAATAAGAGTAATTTATGCTGTTTAATTTTGAGCAGGGCATATAAATCACAGCTCTATCATACATTAAGCAACGGTGCGTTGATGAAGAAGTGAACGCGGGGCCAGGCCGATTGCGTTGTTACGGCAACAGTATAGCGCGGGAGGCTCCTTCTCTCAGCATGCTTCTTTACGGCCAGATGATTAATGGGGCCTCGTTCCCAGTTCACTGACGAAGTGGAAAATACATATCTGGAATAAATAATCAGGCATGCATCGTTAAAAATGTAAAAAACTTTTTTTAGGTGGAGGGTTGATGAATACACAGGTATATTGTGTCCATAAGTTACACCCTGAGGTAATTCAGTCCGACCGTTATAAATGGTATTATCTGCGGTGATAGCAACTGGAATAACGCTGATGTCATCATACCGTGTTACAATATTACCTTCAGAATATGAACATGACCGACACCAAATACAGAAAAACCAACACATTTCTAAAACAAACCGAGGCCACCACAAGACAAATTGTGTCGAAAATACGACAAAGTGTGTTCAAATGGGGAGGGGGGGGGGGGTCCTGCCATTGGCATGTGGGAGCAGAGGTGGTGGTCCGTGGACGACAGCGCCACATCAAAGGCCCGGGCAGACCCAACAGATCGTCTGTCAGAGGGATGACAACTATCACTCCACTGCCATGACGACATGACAGCTGTCAATCATCCGTTAATAACTGGAAAGCAGGACCACTCGCTCCCTGTGTGTGTGCCCTGCCCTGTAGGCCACATCAAAGCACACCACTTGAATTATACACACATATAGTGGACAGGATATATATATAGGAGAGGATGGACGGGCCTGTGGCTATCAGCAGACTACCTGCAGGCCCCATTGGGTAAACTAAGTGATCTACTTGTCTATTCTGAATAATACATTGTAAGTTGCATGGATAGGAGTGGTATTAAAATGTAAAATTATTATATTGTAAAAAATATCAAAATGCAGTTTCAGATGTAACCCGTACCTTGAATTGACATCTCTATTCTTTTATTGCCTTATACTCATAATTTAGGAACAATACCATTCATTGTGAACATTAAAGAAAGACAGTGGAAGGAGATAAGCAATCACCCACACAATGCACATGTCGAATGCAAAATCATGCACAAAAGGAAAAAAGAAAAAAAGCATCTGAAGACAAACAAGACGAGGATCAGTAAAACCTCCTCTGACACACTTCACGTCGACTCCCACGTCAACAAACTCGGATGTTCACCCCCCCCCCGGAAGACTCCAGAAGCTCGTCGCTGTGCCTCCGCTAACGTGATGCAACGTGATCCTCACCTCCAGCAGAATCTCCCGGCGTGCGCTGGGCCGCACCGCGCTCGCTCTGCACCGCGCGGGACGGCGAGATTAATATAACCCTTCCTCTGCCGTCCCTGGCTGTACCACGGCTCTATATGAAGCCCTTCGATCCCTCGCCTTCACAAGCCATTAGAGCCGTTCCTCTGGAGGAGGACAGAGGGCCGGGGCCCCCCTGCTCCACTGCAGAGAGGGCCCTCTTCCTGCCCTAACCAGAAATGACACAACGTCAATAAGTATCCTGATTATTCTGCCCATTTGTTTTGCACAATGCAGTTAACAAGCTTTATTATAGAGAGGAGGTTGTAGAGGATCCATGTCCCGTTCTCTATCATCCGCTCTGATTAGACTAATGTAGAGGGGGGGGGGGGGATGTTCTGTCACCGGCCCCCCGTTCAGCGCTACCCTGGTGGGACGGGACAGGACGCGTGCCACTGAGGGGCTCATCCATCTGCATCAGCGGCAGCAGCAGCAGCCAGCTCCTGACATCCCAGGGAGGAGGTTTACATTTCTGGGATGAGGAGCGAGAGGAGAGCCCCCCCACGACGTGGTTGTGTGTGTGTGCCTCTGGAACGCCTGTCCTCCCAATTTACCTCTTCTCTGGAGCAGTCCTAACCTTTTTACCTTATTCCTTTATGAGTCACAGACACACGGAGCCAGGACACACTCGAAGAGAGGTATCGCCACAGAGACACACGCGCACCCACACACACACACGCACATGCACACACACACACACACACACACACACACACACACACACACACACACACACACACACACACACACACACACACACACACACACACACACACACACACACACACACACACACACACACACACACACACTCACACGCACACAAGCAGAAGCACACGCACACGTGCACACACACACGCATCCGCACACACACACGCACACACAAAGATAAAAGACACACACACACACACACACACACACACACACACACACACACACACACACACACACACACACACACACACACACACACACACACACACACTCACACGCACACAAGCAGAAGCACACGCACACGTGCACACACACACGCATCCGCACACACACACGCACACACAAAGATAAAAGACAGACACACACACACACACGCATTCCGACTGTCAGTACTACACGTGGCCTGGCGCGTGGCCCTTTCCTACACCACCCTATAAATGTGGGCACCATCCGACAGCTACAAAGGGGCTCTCTGGCAGATGTAGCCATGAGGAAGGGAGGCAGTGATGGCTCCGACAGTTCCACTTCTCAACCTCTGCCCCTGTTCCTCTGCATGAGCACAATGCATTGTGGGAGTCCCAAATGAAATTGAAGCTCTCTCTTTTTTTTATTTGCACATCCCCTCTCCCCCCGCCCCCCCCGCCTCCAGACACAGGTGTGTCAATAGGGATCCTCATCTCACGAAGGACGCTTGCATGTCAACTTTGGACTCACACACGCACACATCTAAACACACGCACACACATACACACACTCAAGCGCATGCACACACTCACGCACACACCCACGCACATATCTAGGCATAGACACATACCCACACACAAACACAAATACACTCACTCAGATGCATACCCACACACATCCAGACACACACTTGTACACACAAACACATGCACGTGCGCACCCACACACACATCTAAACCTACACAAATACACACATTAACACATTCACACACATTCCTACCCACACATAGACACTGACACACACACACACACTCACACACAAACACACACACACACACACACACACACACACACACACACACACACACACACACACACACACACACACACACACACACACACACACACACACACACACACACACACACACACACACACACACACACACACACTTATAAACATACGCACACATACACACACACAGAGACAGACAGAAGCATACACACATGGATGCACACACTCACACACAAAAGACACTGGAAATAAAAGGTAGGATAAAGTGAACATATTTTTCAGGAGACCCGCGCCAAGTTAATGTGAAACATACACAACAAAGCACACACAAAAGGAAATCCACACCAAAATACTATTTTTAGTAAATCTGGTTTACCACCCAAAACACAGGAGTCAGCCAAAAACGTGTGTAAGTCTTTGGTCTATTTGTCAGCTGTGAAGGTATAGCAGATAGAACGCAAAAACCTACGAAGGTCAGAAAGGTCAGAGAGCTTGCCAAGCAAAAACAACAACCAAAGAAGTAAAAAAATAAGCAGACACCGCAGGGAGGCCCCAGACCCCCCAGGGACGCCCCGGACCCCCCAGGGAGGCACCAGACGCTGGGGGGCCCTAACCACAAGACCAGCTGCAGGTTCAACATGGGCCATGCTGATTGGTCGAGGCTGCAGTAGGGGGGAGTTCCTCTGAATACCTCAGCTAGACAGGTAAGGGAAACACTATCCTCGGACTGGGTCGGGCCGGGCCTTTGATCGAGTGTTTATGTTTTTTTTTTTTAAGTCATTGCTTTATTGGCCTCATCTGAGGAGAAATCTATGCCATAAACAGAAATATTATAGGCCTTTATTACACGGGTCTTCTCAATGCCGTGGAACGCTCTGTTCAATTGCATGGGTAGTACTCCAGTAACTTGTGAACCCCAGCGTCTTCGGTTGCTAAGCAACGTCAACGTCTTTGGCAGACAATTTCTCTACTAATCAACACTACGAATGCTGGTAACGAATAAAATGTAAAAATACACACCATGTGAAGTATTTTTTTTCGTTTTGGCAAGTAGCCTTGTAATAAGCGGGATAATGTATAGAACGTTGCCGGACATTATCAAAAATAAGCCCCTTCAGGGCGAAGCAAGACACCTCCGCTGGGCGGGCTCATCTAGCTGCATAGGCGGCAGGTGCGTTAGGCGCGGTGAACCATTTTTGTGACACAGAATGATCAAGCGTCAGGTTAGGCGCGTTATGCGCGTAATCTAATTCGTGTAACGCGTTCAGTGTGGTCCCACCTTTACGCGGCGTTCAGACCAAAAGCGTCTGACGCGAAAAAATCGCTTGAAACGCTTCTATCGCGCCGCTTGATCAAAATGTCAATTTTTGGATCATCGCTTCATTCGCTTTATTCGCGCTTGTCGTTCGGAAAAAAAAAAAGGCGCATGGGCAAACGAAACACAGTCAGTAACGTGGTAAAACAAGCCACGTATAGTCTCAGAACTTACCAGCGAGTCCCACCTCTGCTCCCACTTTGGCCCATGCCTCCTCCTTCTTGTACCGGTCCCGGTAAAATACAGCTGCCGTGTCATAAAGGACCGGGTGCCCACAAACCGTCACGATCAGTTTCTCCTCCATTTTGTGTGCAATAGATGTGCCCGCCGTCACGAATGTGACGTCGGGAGATACTCGCCGCATCCTGATTGGATGTCGCGGCGCGATGCCGCCTGAAAAGTAAAATTTTTCCAACTTTATTCGCGCCGCTTCAGACGCTCCAGACGCTCCAGACGCTTCATTCGCGCCGCCTGATATAAAATCGCGTGTAATCGCGCCATTTACATTCATTGTCTATGTAGAATTGCTGCTCAATTCGCGTCAGATGCTTTTGGTCTGAACACACCTTTAGAATTAAATACGTTTGGTTACCTAGTTTCATATGATAACATAAGCTAAACGTTAGCTCAAATGTAGCAAGCCAAAGCCTCTGAAAGAAAGTAACGTGAGCCAAAAAAGTTTGCAAGCAAACAGCTAGCGAGCTGGAACCAGCTACCGTTACGATAGCATTACATTCTTAAACTTACCAGAGAGTCATCCTCCAGTTCGGACCTCTTCCATCCATGTTTTCTGTGCTTGTTTCTGACATGTTCTCGTTCGTCAAACACTTCATCAAGCATATGCGTCAAGCCATCATCCACTTGCATAAACAGAACTTCCGGTTTAAAATTACCTTTGAAATAAAAGCCTTTAAAGGATAGGCCTATATGAGGCACAAAACAGATCACACTCGTTCAACATGTGCAGACTTATTAACCTTAATAAGCAGTGTTTTCGCATTAGATCATGTACTTGAAAAATGCACTTATTATTTATATTATTAAGCAAACAATAAATAGTTAGTTTCTATAAGTGCTTATAAGTCTTTCTTACAATAAACATGTTTATTATGTTATTATTAAAGGTGCCATGGCATGCTACTTTATGGATGCTTTAATATAGATATTAGTGAGCCCCAAACACAGTATTTGAAGTCGTTCCCGAAATTCAGCTGTGGTGCAGAATTACAGCCACTACGAGCCAGTCGCACATTGAGCTTTCCCCAAACGTGCTGTTTCGGTGTCTGTAGCTTTAATGCAAATGAGGAGGAGAGAGGCGGGTCAGGGAGTAGGGTGGGGGTGTGGCCCTGAGCAGCTTGTGGCCACCACGGTACCGTGCGCTCTGTTTACAGTGGATGTATCGAAATGGCGAGGTTCACACAGCCTTTGGCCGTGTTCCGTAAATATTCTACAACAAATGGGAGTCCTGGAGCTCTATATCAAAATTATATCATATAATTCACAGATATCTATATCATATAATACATATTATCACGCCCAAAAGCTGTGTGCGCCTCAAGACGATATTATGAATCACAAACGACTGCGTTGGGTTCTCCGACGTCTCTGGTTCTTCCACGTCCACATCAATCTGAGGTAGACTGAACCATGAGATGGAGGAGAAGGGGATTGTTGGCCGCGGTTGTCTCCCGCCGGGGCCTCGCAGCCAGGTTGCCGGGGCGGTGGTCCCTCGGCGGCGGGAGGCGGGCCTCAGGCGAGAGACGTTCGCGGGCAACAATCCCTTTCTCCTCCATGTCATGGTTGATGTGCTTCGGGAGTCAAGGCCAGGGTTCTTTTGCCCCCGGGGGGCCGTCGGGACGATCGGGGGGTTTCCCGGTCGGCCGGCCGGCCGGCGGGGTCAGGTGGACCGGCCCACGGCTATCGTGGGCGGCCGCGAGGCGTCTGCAGGTCGGCCCTGAGCATAATATATTCCCCTTCAAGACGCCATGAACGTCCCCGAAATATACACTTTATTTCTCGGGAATATCCAATATTTATACCACTTGCTTACTCTCTGTCTCATTCATGTTTTTTTTTATATTATTATTTTTTACTTCATTTAATTCTTCATTATTCAGGCGTTACATAACTTTCATTACCATAAATAAAAAATGCGAACTACAGTTTACTTTAATTTCATTGTTCTTGAATTGACATAGAATGGAGCAAAGACTCCTGGGATTGGGAAATATGTTTATCCAATAAACAGCTTGCAGGTCAAGTCCATTTTCGGAAATGTAGGGGGATATGTGAGCGGTCCCACGTGTAATGGCATGACCCTAAATACACGTCAGACAGAGAAGGCGGGCAAGTTCGTGGTTGCTTGCTCTTGCTTGTTGTGGCACTCATGGAAGGCAAGAAGAGAAAGGAGAAAGGAGGGGCGGAAAAGGCAAGAATAAAGAAGAAGCGGATGCTGCAGGGGGGTGCATCTAAGTGCTCAAAAATAACGGATTTATTCCGAAGTCAGGCATTAAAGAGTTGTGCAGGTGAATTGACAGAAAAACAGTTAGCCAGAGCTCAATCATTGACGTTATTGCTAGGCGGGAGCTAGCACAAGCTGCTAGTCAAATGTGTATGTGCTGGTATATTTCAGACAAATTAATGAGTTAACTGATCTTTCTCTTTTAATGGATGGAGAATATGTTGATGGAGAAGAATAACAGATTTGGGACATGTAGTAGGATTGCCACGGTGTGGACATTTTCACACCGAGTAATACACATGTGTCAACATCGGTATTATCGAGTATAAACGGTATAAACTTTGAAACTAGGTCAACCGCCATCTTCTCCGTCAACTCTTCTCTCACACTCGGTGACAACATCTTATAACGTTCTATATATAATAGCATAATATAATTTTACATATAATATCACGGCCAAAAGCTCTGTGCGCCTCCGGATGGCCATAGCGCGGGGAGCTAGAGATTGGGCTTCGCAGGGTTTGTTTATTGGCGTTGCTACGGTTACCGGTCTTGTAAGGAAGCGCGCCAATTCTCGGAGCGCCAATTCTCTTCCGCACAGAGCAGAACTGTGGCCTATTTTACACATTTTTATTTTCTTAATTATAATTATATCATTAATTTTATCAGAATTTTTTTTATTACTGAAAAAAAAAAACCAAAAAACGGTGTTGCGTCATCGGTGTTGGCCTCAACACCGTTAATACCGTATACCACGACAACCCTAACATTTAGGCCTATCTGCCTAAGCCCACTGATTGTCGGCACACGTGTGTGTGTGTGTGTGTGTGTGTGTGTGTGTGTGTGTGTGTGTGTGTGTGTGTGTGTGTGTGTGTGTGTGTGTGTGTGTGTGTGTGTGTGTGTGTGTGTGTGTGTGTGTGTGTGTGTGTGTGTGTGTGTGTGTGTGTGTTGACCGGGGAGGATTCTCCCGGTGGCTATCAGTGCCCCACTCCGCCGCCCCTGTTTCCCCCAATTCCTTCTCAACCATGGCTGAGATAACCCCCACTACGAGTCTCGTTGTGGAAATACCAGAGACGAGAGTACAGCGTGTAATGCGCCATAACACCAACACCAGAACGGTTATCAAAATAACAAAGAAGAGTACAACACTTGCTTTACAGTCCAGGAGCTCTATATCTAAATAATACAATGTAATACATAGATATCAATAATACATATTATCACGGCCAAAAGCTGTGTGCGCCTCCAGATGATATTTTGAATCACAAATGACTGGTCTCTGGTAAGTTTAAGAAGAAACCTTCCACGTCCACATCAATCTGAAATAACGAAGACTCAAAATAACAAAGAAGTGTACAACACTTGCGTTACAGTGTATGTAATCACACACACACACACACACACACACAGACACACACACACACACACACCACACAACACACACACACACACACACACACACACACACACACACACACACACACACACACACACACACACACACACACACACACACACACACACACACACACACACACACACACACACACACACACACACACGGCACTCGCACCGTCGTATCTCGGGCTACGTTTACACGATGACGGTCTGAACAGAAGACGCAAAAGTTGCGTCCCGTCTTCACTTTTTATTCCGCGTTTAGACAAGCGTTTTCGGGAGGAAATCTGCGTGCATACGGTGACGCAAAAGTGTGTGGAATTCGATTGGGTATGCATGCCAGGCGGCTAGGTGGCGCTGTGATACACTATCACATAACACCGCCATGTCTGAGCGCATGCGTAGAATCTAACTTCTTCTCTTACCTACGCCGCGAAAACCAAAACATAATTACAGATCCTTCTCTGTTCAGTAATACTATCTGTACATATCCTGTACATTTCGTGGAAAGACTCTTGTAAGTTTATTAGAGCTGTCAGAGCATCTTTACGGTCCGACGCATGGAAATAATCTGACATGTTTGTTTATTTCCTTGTACTGCCACATGTATGCGACGTAAACTCGTACGCGACGCGAGCAGATCTGAGCAGAGTTTTGCGTCTTGGCAGTGTAGACGGCAACGCTACGGTGGAGCGTAGGCCTATTCAAATTTTCCACTCTGGAGGGCGTTTTCAGATTTATGCGTTTTCATGCCCCAAAAACGCTGTCACCGTATAACGAAAGGCACTTCCGATAAAATATTTTGTCGTTTTTACCCGCAAGCGTCCTCGTGTAAAGGGGCCTCATTGACAAGCCAAATTCTCTGGGCTGGCAAGGCAGAGAAAGGGGAGGTGGCATCTCCCCATATGACGACATACAGGGACAATTCCAGAACGACAGGTCTGAGCTTTGTTTTTTCAAAAGCGGAGCAGAATGCCTCGTGCTCGTTTTACACCCTACGAAATTTCTAGCTACTGGGGGAGCATAGGGGAACTCATATCAATGTTAAAAAACCTCAGAACGTGAAATTTTCATGCCATGGGATCTTTAACACTTATAGACAGTCTTATTAACACCAATAAATGTTAATAAGAATATAATAAGGGTCTTATTAGCCATGAACTAAAAGGCATTATTACAAGGACCTTAATATAAAGTGTTACCATATTTCATTGAAATAGCTAAAATTAATTTGACATCGTACATTATTATGGTTAGATTTTCTATTTCAAGCTGTGCAGATCCAGATGTATTGCCACCTTTCTACTGGCCTTCGTAAAGCACAGAGGAGCTCCACGCTGACATCTTGTGTTTATTGTGAAGTAGGAGCCAGTGGCGGGTCTGCAGCGGGGGAGGGAATACGACGCTGCGCGTGGGGGAGTGAGGGGGAGGGGCGGGGGAGTTAGTGGGGGTTGTCTCCTCAACCATCTCCTTGATGGGTTTGCATTTGAAAAGACCTTGGGTAGAATCCATTAGGGGTGTAGGAAAACAAGATGTTCCTCTCCGCTTGGGCTAATTAGGGTTTTTGTGGGTTTTGTTGTTGAGGGAGCCTTCCCATCCCCTTAAATTGCTGTAGGGATCCAGATGTGTAACTAGGCTAATGACTGACTGGCTTACTAAGAAAGATGGCTTCTTATCCTTGAGCTGCACAATAAGTCTCCCGTCGGGGCAGATAGTGAGCGGTGTCACCGCGCACATCCGTCCAGAGTCAGGTGGTACACCCGCGGAGAC
Source organism: Melanogrammus aeglefinus (assembly GCA_900291075.1). Classification (NCBI taxonomy): domain Eukaryota; kingdom Metazoa; phylum Chordata; class Actinopteri; order Gadiformes; family Gadidae; genus Melanogrammus; species Melanogrammus aeglefinus. Next base: position 379,829 of record OLKM01000105.1, read on the forward strand.
GCTCCACCCTCGCCCTGGTTTCAATGGATGGGCAAAAACCAATGACGATATATGTACATGTCAAAGAAATGCATCATGGGAAGTCTGTTTGTTATTATTTTGGTGCGTTCTTTAAACAGAAGACAATGAGGAAAGAGGAGGGACCATCGGGGAGATGAGGTGTGTGTGTGTGTGTGTGTGTGTGTGTGTGTGTGTGTGTGTGTGTGTGTGTGTGTGTGTGTGTGTGTGTGTGTGTGTGTGTGTGTGTGTGGTGTGTGTGTGTGTGTGCGTGTAAATTATTTGTGGATATAATTATGTGTATGTGTCTATATGTATGTGTGTATATTGATGTGTTTATGTGTTTGTGTGTCTTTTTATGTATGTATGTGTGTCTGTCTATATGTATGTGTGTATGCCTTTGTCTATATGTATGTGTGTGTGTGTGTGTGTGTCTATATGTATGTGTGTATCTGTGTGTAGGCGTTTGTATATGTATGTATGTTTGTGTATCTCTATGTAAATGTGTGTGTGTGTCTCTATGTATGTGTATGCATGTATGTCGATGTGTGTGTGTCTCTGTATATGGGGTCCAGCAGGTTAGGGTGAGCAGGTAGCACGGCGCGGCGCACGGCGGACGCCCGCGTCCCGTGTCCCAGTGTGAGGCGGAGTGGACCTGACAGAGGCCACCCCGGGAGACGCCTCACTCTGCGTCAGCCGGCTGAGAAGAAGAGGCAGGGTCTGTCAGGGGTCTTCCCCGCACCGAGACCCACCTCCCTGCTCCACCCTAAACACCTTCAGCAGTCACCCAGCCACGGGCCCCCCCTGTCTCATTGCTAATGCATTACCCCAACCACCGCCCCCCCCCCCCACCACCCCTTCAAACATCACCAGAGTTTTGCACCCGCAAACATGACGGAGCGGCCGGATCTGTTTCTCCCTTTCTCTGAAGGGAGGAGAGCGTGGAGCGTCTGGAGATCACATGTTAGATCACGGAACGCCAAACCAGGAAAACCAGGAACCCGACGCAGGCAGCAGGGCCTCCGCGGTTACCACACGTCTGACGTAACCAAACGTCAAAACGCCTTGCCGTAGGGTTGGGGCGGTATCAAACGGCGTTACGCGCTACCTGATGGATGTCCTAATCTGTTGAGACAGGGCGGAAAAGATTCCCCCCCTCCCGAAGGCGACACCCCCAGACTATATCTTGACAACCAATTTGACTTGTTACCCCGGCAAATTGAGATTCCTTCACCCGCCCTCTCTCCCGAACAAGGGCTATCCGTTTTAATTTTCCAAACTTTCTCTTTTTCGGTCAGAATAAGGTAGGAGGTGGGGGGCGGGGGCTGGGACCACCACTCCCAAGTTTTATCAGCCTTTACAAAATGCCGTTATCTTAGCGCTGTGTCAAGAGCTCTATCTCTTTCCCCTCTCTCTCCAGGTGACAGCTAGAGACCAGAGATAAGATTGGAAAAGAATCCCACTCCGCTGAGTAAATAAATAATCAATACTCATCTAAATGTAAATGAGAAAGTAGCCCCCCCCCTGCCCCCCCCCTTTGATAGGAGGGTTTTTATCAACCAACCAATTTTCCACAGGCACTCACTGGGCCTCAACCAAATCACCATCATTCAGACCCCATGTAATGGATAACAACGGGAACAGGGTGGGGACGGGGGCTGGGGTCGCTGGGGTTGGGTGGGGGTGGGGATGATGGTGGAGTTGGCGTAAGAGTGGGTTGGAGGTGGTGTTGGAGTGGGTTGGGAGTGACGGTGGTGGTAGTGGTGGGGATGGTGGTGGAGGTGGTGTTGGAGTGGGTTGGGAGTGACGGTGGTGGTAGTGGTGGGGATGGTGGTGGAGGTGGTGTTGGAGTGGGTTGGGAGTGACGGTGGTGGTAGTGGTGGGGATGGTGGTGGAGGTGGTGTTGGAGTGGGTTGGGAGTGACGGTGGTGGTAGTGGTGGGGATGGTGGTGGAGGTGGTGTTGGAGTGGGTTGGGAGTGACGGTGGTGGTAGTGGTGGGGATGGTGGTGGTGGTGATTTCGGAGTTGGTTGGGGGTGGTGTTGGAGTGCTTTGGGGTGACGGTGGTGTTAGTAATGGGGGTGGTGTTGGAGTGGGGGGGACATGGTAGTTGTAGAGGTGGTGCTGGTGGTAGTGATGGTAAGGTTGGGTGGTGCTGGTGGTTGGATGGTGGTGGATATGGTAGTAGGGGTGGTGGTGGTGGTGGTTTTGGGTGTGGTCGTGGTAGTGGTCGTAGGGCGTGGTGGTGTTAGTGGAAGGGGGGAAGGGTTGGGCTGATGGTGGTGGTGGTGGTGATGATACTTGGTAGGCTGGTAGTTCTGGTGGTGGCATTGGTGTTTGTGGTAGTAGTTGATAGTAGGGCAGGTTGGTGGTGGTGGTGGTTGAAGGAGGAAGGTGTGGAACGGTGGTGAAGGTGGTGGGGTAGGGGCGGATGTGAAGGGGTAGAGGTGGTGGAAATCGGGGAGTCTTCGGAGAGCTCCCAGTTAGGAAGGGTCTTCGTCGATTGCGCAGTTTGAGCAACGTTCTGTATCGCAATCAAATGCTGTCACACTTATCATTACCTGCAAATGAACTCGATAGTACAGTTGGATTTCAAGATTGCCCTATTTGAGAAAATAAAATGAAAAGGTCGCTGATACAACTCTCATGATATGGTGATGTTGGCTGTTTTATTACGCTTCTTATCCAAAGAAATATAATCAATAACTACATTTGTTCAATTGTGACAACATGCCAAAACTTGGCAAAAAATAACATTTTGTATCTTTTATGAAATTGTCCATGCACAAATAACCATTTTGCAGACAATAGTGAATTGTATTATTGGATTTGCGTTTGACAAATCTATTGACGCAAAAGGTGCATTATCTCTGAATGTAAGACCTTTATATTCATATCTTTATGTGCGGTATCTGTCGCTAATCGCATCCTGCGCCTCATGTCAAGGGAACCAGCAGCAGACTAGCCCTTAGAGAAACGCTGTGATGCTATGAATATCTCTTATCTACCTGAAAAGAAATATTCATACCAACCTACCTTAGCATTTTGATACCTCTGCACATTTCCTGACCTTTTTTAATGGTCTTTATGGTATGACATTAGCATTTTGTTGTCACCAGAAAGCACATCTCCAGCATCAAATTGATCCAATGAAAACCCTCAAATACTATTTCCCTCATCCTCATTGCATTAGGTTTCATTTCATAACTCATGGATGTCAATAACAGAAGCCATTATATAGCGCTATACTCAATAACAGAATTTTCCCGCTTGAAATGCATGCAGTATTGATTTTGTGTTTTCAGGGTCCATGAGGGCAAGTAGCCTAGCGTAGCTTGTTTTACTGTACTGTCAGCGGTGTGGAATGCCACGTGGATAATGCCTTCCTGCTTAAGAATAAGCCCCCCCGACGCAGTAATACGGGATCAAGCGGAGCAGTTCCAGGCTTTTATAGCCGTCGCGCAGTATTTCAAGCATTTTAAATCAGATAAGCATTTGATTAGAGCAGTGCTGTGGAGGTTAAGGCTAACGAGAGATACCTGTGCATCATTATAACTCTGAGCTCCTGGAATGATCTAATAAACACATCTATACATATTCATAAACAAAATAAAACCATGGCAGGCAGACTATTACTGAATAACACATTGTTAAAGAAAATAAACACAGCCTTTGGAATCTAAATCTGTTCCGAATGTAATCAAGGATAGAGTACATCCTCCCCTCATCAGCGGTTTATTTAGCGTTAGATATATGAACGGCATCTGTTAAATCATTCCAACGTGTGTTTCCGAAACAATGTTAAGTAGAGACGTAAGACGTCCCGGACGGACGGCACTGCGTTGGACGGCGCCAGCAGCCGGGGTCTCCTGGCAAGCTGGGCCTCTGAATCTTGTGTTGGCTCTGAATGGGGATGACAGAGCAGAGCGTCACACATAGTGTGTGTTCCATTACCTCCCTGGATCCCTCCCAACGGGCCTGGCTGGTCCCACGGGGGGAAGTGGGTCCATCCAGCTAATACGCCATAAGCTGACAGCCCTCCCCTGAAATGTGTGCTGAAGAGAAGGCTGTGGTTTTGAGGAAGAGAGACAGATGAGGGTGTTCTGCAGGATCTGCTGCAGTTCTTTTTCCACCTCCGGAGAACATGTGAATTGCTTCCCCGGCGCCATCGGTTCCTCGCGGCGTGGCGCAGAGAATCCGTGTTCTCCCAGACAGTACAGCGTCTCCTCGGAGACGGGAGGTGTTAGAAGAGCAGCTTCTCTCTGTTTCAACACAACCAACTGGCAAAGCCCAAGTGATCGGCTTTCATGAGCTCCTACTGATGCTGCTACTTGGCATGGCGAGTTTTTCTACAATATGTGTGAGTGTGTGGTGTGTGCGTGTGTGTGTGTGTGTGTGTGTGTGTGTGTGTGTGTGTGTGTGTGTGTGTGTGTGTGTGTGTGTGTGTGTGTGTGTGTGTGTGTGTGTGTGTGTGTGTGTGTGTGTGTGTATATGTGTGTGTGTGTGTGTGTGTGTGTGTGTGTGTGTGTGTGTGTTGTGTGTGTGTGTGTGTGTTGTGTGTGTGTGTGTGTGTGTGTGTGTGTGTGTGTGTGTGTGTGTGTGTGTATTTCAGGGATGGTCTATATTTAATCCCTGTGTATTTTTGTTGGTGATGGTCTCACTATATCAATGATGTTGTACTGTTATAGGAATAGGAATTCCATAAATAAACACTGCATAATAGCATCTTCATACATTTACATTGTTTGTGATTCCGGTTCCCATTATTTGAACTAGGAAAGATGATACTCGCTTTTCCGAACCATTGTTCATGTTGGTGAAGAAAGAGAGCCACAAAGCATAAAGACAGCCGGACACTAGGGCTTCAGACTAATATTAAGGCCAACAGGAAATGGCATTCAGCGCAACATCCTGCCATATACTAGTTCCAGGCAACAACACAAACCACATTTCAAGATTTGATATGACTGTGCTATGAAGACCACCCATGCCATCCAGCCAGTGTGGTCTCCCACTAGAGGCCTCAAATGGACACATGTTGAGGTTGTTGGTTTGGATGTTGATCCAGAATCCAGTGGCCAACACGACCCACCAAAAATAATGTCGCAAAGAAAAAATAAAATAACTTTTGGGATATTTTTGGCATATTCTGTTGAATATGTAAATAATGGGAGTGGATGAATATGTATAGCTACCAAGGTATAAAAGTAATTTGATGGTTTTTCATGGTAGGAGTCTCTGCTGCTCGTCTTTCTCTTTTGACGAGCAGCCTGGCCTCTCAGTGGCCCCTCACCTTACAATAGCACCACATATATCTTCTTTAAAACAAGATACCCCATACTCGAATAATACTTTCATTCAAATATTGACCGGCTCCCTCTCAAACTGCCAATTATCCGAGGTTAATTCGAATAGGATTAGGCAGTGACTGCGAATATTATCGAGCCAAAGTTTTTGGGGCGTCACTGACTCACTGTTCACCGTGACTGCCAAACTCCTCGTCCTGCCATACTCACCGCTGTACTTTGTGATTAAGCGGTTATATCTGTTTCAGACATGGGCCTTGTTTACACAAGCTTTTATTAATCCACCGGGTGGTTTAGGTATTCATTTTTCACAATGAATATTCCTCTGGCCTTGGCTGGGAAGCATCAGTTTCTTTATTACGCCCATTGCCATCTTGCCGAATCCAGTTAGAAGATTGGAGAAAAGCCTTCCTGTTAATCTTGTGCTCTTATTGCCTTGTAGATGGCTGCTTCCTCCCTGGGCACCGCCATTGTTTTTTTAATTAGGCGACCGCGACACTCGTTCATAGTCATGAGACGGGGTAATATGCACATGTATCTGAAACATGGTCGCGCTGTACTTTTCCGAGCCTTTTCTATTACTGTTAAATATGATTTTCAGCCTTATCAAGCAGTGGTCAATCGTGCACCACAATCGCTACGTCTCCGCCCGTTTTCTGAGATTGGTCAAACCATATATGGTACAACCCTGAAACCTGTGTGTGCGTGTGTTTCAGGCGGGGATCTCTGGTGAACTCCCCCTACGTGTAAACAGGCCCAGACTGTGCTGTGCACTGCCATGCGCCTTTCCTGCAAACAGATGAGCTTCAACGAGATACAATCAACTTTTCCATGGAAGCAAAGCCTCTTTGCAACCGGAGAGATGAACCTTCAATCTGCTGGCTGAACGTCACCCTGAATCCAGCATCTCCCTCCGAGTCACGTTGTTCTCGAGTCACAGATCCGAAGTGGAGGACCCTCGAAGGTCAGGAACACTTCTCCATGGTCCCGCTCGGCCCATAATCAGGAGGAAGGCTCTAAGAACAGACTCCTCCTGCAGACCGTCTGAACAGCCCTGTGTGGATTTGGAGACAGCAGCGATTGTCTTTGGATTGTATTCTTCTGTTCTTAAGTAATTTAAATTTCTGCCTCAGGCACGATCACACTGCAGGTCATCGGGGACCAATGTAGTGGCTTGAGGATTCCGGGCCCCTACACGGATGTTAGGGCCTCAATTATTCATCATAAAACAGGCTGCTCACTTAAGACGGGCAACAGGGTAAATAAGTATATAACTGTTAAAGGTTTGATCGCCGTGCAACCGACTGATATTTCTTTCTTTCTTTCTTTCTCTGATTGTGCTAGATCATTTATTTACTGTTTTTTAAGGCTTGAAAAAGTATTTCCCATCATGCCAATGGTCATGTTGAGAATCATAATGGCCCCAGCAGGAACCCTGTGTCCGGTCTGACGTGGTGATGAAACATACCTCATACCTCAACATAATGACCAAATACCTTTCTGAGGCAATAGAGGTAGGATGGTCATGACTTGTCCCATTCAATTCCCTCAATCAACAATGAATGTATTCCTGGCCTACGGTCACTGTGCTGATGTTCACCATGAAGAGGACCTGGATTCTTCCTCCCATCACCACCCAAAAAAGCCTGGATGTTTTCCTCCTCATTTAGTCTCCCTCGCTCTGATAGCGCACAGACCTGCTCTGAAACAAGCTCTTCTGAACACTGACACACCTATTGGCCCACAGCGACCACAATGGAAATATCTTATTTATAATATAAATATATAATATATATAAATCTTACTTATATTATCTCTTATATCTTTCGATGAAATTTAAAGCAAAACCAGGTTTTCAACATTAAAACCTGAGAATCCCCAAATGAATCCAGACCAAAGCCACCACGTATCTCTGTGTTCATGACCCAGATATGGATCATGGCTGAAATAAAACAATATAGGTTCCTCTGGACATTAATGTTTACATATCCATCCCTACGCCGTCCTGGGCTCGGCGGCGCTGCAGGTGTGCAGGTGAGGCGGCCGCTGCGGACTGCAGACCTTGTGCCCAACATTGATGCACGGCCTCCATTACCGCTGGGCCGGCACCGCGGTAGCCGACGCTGTGTTTTATGACACTGACACATGCAGTAATGGGTATTTCACTTGTGCACCTCTGCTGAGAGTGTTTTGAGACTGGAAACACTGATAAATATGGCCCGTATCCACAACATCAGTAAATTTCTATTTCATCAACAAAAGCATTAGCCAGATGATTGGAGAGAGAGGGAGGGAGGGGGGGGGGGGGGGGATTCAGAAACCATTGTTTATTGCCCCTCGTTTTCTTTTGGGTAATGATTTTTTCGCTCCCTGACACCCGCATGGCTGAAAAAGAGGAGCTCACCGACTGAATTCACCCTCGACCCCTCCCCGACCCACCCAGTCCCTCCCCGACCCACCCAGTCCCTCCCCGACCCACCCAGTCCCATCCAGACCCACCCCGAACCACCCAGCCCCACCCAGACCCACCCCGAACCACCCAGCCCCACCCAGACCCACCCCGAACCACCAGCCCCACCCACAGACCCACCCACCGAACCACCCAGCCCCACCCGGCCCCCACCCCAAACCACCCAGCCCCACCCAGCCCCACCTAGACTCACCCAGCCCCACCTAGACCCATCCCAATCCACCCAGCCCCACCCAGCCCCACCTAGACCCATCCCAATCCACCCAGCCCCACCCAGCCCCACCTAGCACACCCATCCCAATCCACCCCAGGCCCCACCCAGCCCCACCTAGACCCATCCCAATCCACCCAGCCCCACCTAGACCCATCCCAATCCACCCAGACCCACCCCAACCCACCCAGCCCCGCCCAGCCCCAGCCTCACCTCCTCAGAGCAACACCCTCTTCCATGTAGAAAGAGGCGCGTCTCTCGGGAACGGGGAACTTCACACACTCCGAGTTAAAGGAACGCTGTTAACGGGTCGTCCCGTGGCGTGCCGCGCGGGAACACGACAGCTGTCACTAACAAGGAGAGCACCCGTCTGTCTGCACCTTCATGTCCCGATGCGAGCCGGGACGCCGTACTGTAGCACCGCTAAGATATTTTCAATTACCTTCATGTCAGCGAGGGTCTGCTGCTCTCAGGGCCGCTGCACACATGGATGAGTGAGGCTTTCTCTCTCTCTCCTTTCTCTCTCTCTCTCCTTTTGATTTCCACGGCGCATTGTTCTTCAGAGCATAAGGAAGGGTGCGATCACAAATGTTTCATCCAACTTTTATGTCCATGTGTTGTAGATGCTGCTCGCCTGAAGCCTGACGCTCAGCCTTGACTCAAATGGGGTATATATATATATATATTAAATACAGTATATACTGTATATAATATATATATATATAATATATATATAATATATATATATATATAATATATATATATATATATCCTTTAGCTAAGTAGGCTATAGGACAAATAAAAGAAAACATGCGACGTAAGACAACGTACGTTTTCTTTTATGTCTTACAGCCTACTTAGCAAAAAAAGAAAAAGCAGCAATAATTTGACCCACTTCCCAACATGAGCCGCTGGATTTAACTACACTGCTACCCTGAAGCCCATGAGTCTGACTGGGCCGGTGTCGCATGGAGGGCTCGCATACACACAAGCTAACCGCAGAGCCCAGCGTGGCGCTCATTCCTCCACACTAGTTTCCTATTACCGAACAACAAAAGCCATTTTATGTTTACATAGCAAAGCCCGCATCAAGCAGGGAATTGTGCACATAAAATTAGCAAATAGGCGGCCCTAAGCGCCGCGGCCGCTCCGCCGGCATGATGGGCCATGAGCCCCGCCGGCAGCAGCACAAACAATGAGGGCGAACACAAAACACAACCCCCCCGCACCGCCCCCCGCTGCGTCTCTCATTACCGCGCGGGAGCCCCGAGGTGAGCCCCCCACATCTGGAAGAATGAGTTTGACCCTCTCAAGGCGCAGGAAGTTGGCCCCTGAAAGAAGAAAAAAACAGAAAGAAAAGGGGGGTAAAGAAAGAAAAGAAGGAAGGGCTGCAAACAAAGCAGCGGCTGAGCCGAGCCGCAGCCCGCAGCGCCAT
>OLKM01000105.1:389271-394271 GCA_900291075.1 Melanogrammus aeglefinus
ATATATTATAATCCTTTAGCTAAGTAGGCTATAGAAATAAAAGAAAACATGCGACGTTTAAGGACAACGTACGTTTTCTTTTTATTGTCTTACAGCGTACCTCACCTATTACTTAGCAAAAAAAGAAAAAAAGCAAAGCAAGCAGCCAAGCAATTAATATTGACCCACTTACCCCAACATGAGGCGCCTGGAATTTTAACTACACTGCTACCCTGAAGCCCATGAGTCTGACTGGGCCGGTGTCGCATGGAGGGCTCGCATACACACAAGCTAACCGCAGAGCCCAGCGTGGCGCTCATTCCTCCACACTAGTTTCCTATTACCGAACAACAAAAGCCATTTTATGTTTACATAGCAAAGCCCGCATCAAGCAGGGAATTGTGCACATAAAATTAGCATAATAGGCGGCCTCAGCGCCGGCCGCTCCGCCGGCATGATGGGCCATGAAGCCCCGCCGGCAGCAGCACAAACAATGAGGCGGAAACAGCAACACAACCCCCCCGGCACCGCCCCACGCTGCCGTCTCCTCTTTACCGCGCGGGGAGCCCCGAGGTGAGCCCCCCCACATCTGGAGGAATGAGTTTGACCCTCTCAAAGGGCGCAGGAAGTTGGCCCCTGAAAGAAGAAAAAAACAGAAAGGAAAAGGGGGGGGAAAAAAAGGAAAGGAAGAGGCTGCAAACAAAAGCAGCGGTGGCGAGCGCAGCCCCGAGCGCCATTCATCGCGGCTAATGACTTGTTCATTAAGAGTGATGATGGATAAAGACTTCTCACGCTGGGATGAAATCAAGATTTATACGCGTTGTTTCCTCACCCAACTTGTGGGAAGATCATCATCATTTCATTCTATCTCTGCGGCCGGTGATGGGCATCCAGAGAGAGGGCTATCAAACGGTGCAGTCAGCTGGCAAAACCCAAAAAACGTGCCGCTGGCACATCTGGAGCGTTGCCGTGGCGGCTGAGGGTGAGCAATGGCTGCTGGCGGGCGGCCAAATTACAGGCAGAGACGCTTCAGGACTCCGCACCCGCCGCACCCTCCACCCCGGCTTCTCCTCGTTTGGATCATCATCATTATTTATTTGCTTATTTATTATTTTCCCTTTCTCTTTCTCTCCCTCTCTCTCTCACTCTCCCTCTCTCCCTTTTTCTTCCCCATTCAATGTTCTGTTTGCATTTCAACAGCATTTAAAAATGATTAACAAAATAGGGGTGGAATGAGTGGAAAGTTCCTGGGTGGGTATTATCAGAGCCGAGATGAGATCTGGAACTCGAACCTCCCCATGTTCGGCTCCTTATCTCCGGCTGGAGAAAAGCCCCCAGACACTTCATCAGTGTCCTTCAGCCAGCTATCTGCTGCCCCCAACTTTTATTAAAACTTCAGCCTTTATCAGCTCCCGGGTAATTCAGGCATGACAAATTGGGCGCCAGATGCCACCTCAGTTTGAGGCCGCTGTGCGTCTCCTGCTCCCCTATCGGGACGAGAGGTGGGGGTGCACTGCTGCATTGTGGGATAGTCACCTTTAGCCCGACCGCGTCGGGTCGCGTCGACACCTGACTGGATGCGGGCGGCGGTCACCTCCGCTGCATAATGTCCTCGTCTCGGTCTTGGTTTCATATTCCCAGGTCTGGACGACAGCAGTAGTGGTGTCTCTCTTCCTCTCTGGTGTTTTGGAGCTCTGATCTCAGAAGCAGTCAAACGTAAGATTCATGACCACTCAGTAGGCCTCTGAACCGACTGGACATCAGATCATTCCCTTAGAGCTGCAGGAGAGAACAGGGTCCATCCTGCTGATGGCACCGGTGAACAACAATGACAGCAGTAGCATCCAAACATTCAAAGTAAAAGTTAATCACTGTGCATGGTGAAGGAACACACATTTAAAGATTTGAGAACCAAAAATCTTTGTCGATAAAACAGGCATCTGTTAAGTGTCATAACATTGTCTTTCTCCTCTTAATGTTATTGTTGTGCACAGATGTTCTATTGCCACGTTAAGCCTCATCATCTGCCCCATTGTTTGCGTGTCTCAATGGACAGTGTCTTGATCCTCAGGCTCAGGCAGTTGGCTCTCCTTTGGCCGTGTTCCAGTGAGCATCGTTTTGTTTTTACTTGTTTGTTTCTAAGTGCCATTGTGTGGTGGAAGCATGCTGAACCCTCTTCTAGCGTTTAACAATGGAACTCCCTGTCTGGAGTTTTCAAGACAGCCTAATGAGTTATCTCTACCATCGCTCTGTGTGTGTGCGTGTTTGTATGTGTGTGCGTGTGTTAGACAGTGTTATAGTGTTTATAGTACTCATCTTAATGTCAATGACTTGAGAAATGTTGGACAGCCCCTATTTACAGACTTGTCTCCCATCTTCCCCACAATGCAATTTGGGCATATTTAAAGTTTGGACAAATTGATAAAACTTTTAAATAGCGTGCGTGCGGTGCTTGTTAATCCCACCTGCTCCGACGGTGCGTACGTTCCTGTTGAAATGCACAAACGATCTCCGAACGGGACACGGGGATCACTCAATGCCAACGCTCGTTTTTTTATTACAGAGATTAATAATCTATCCTGTTTACTCAACAAGATGTCTGAGTGCTTTCCAAAGTACAAACCCGCCCTTCCTGGCGCGGCTCCCCCAGTCCGCAGACGACACGAGTCATCATTCTACAACAAGTCACTGCTGCCTTAAGTGAATATCAGTCCTGGCTCACGCAGCGCACACTGGACAATTTCAGCGCCGCGAAACCGATAGCATTGTGTTGATGTGTGAGTGTGAGCCGAGCTCCGGCTCCACGGACAGGGAGACAGGGTTCCCATCTCCAGACTAGACCTGAACATTATGCACTCCTCCGGGGGGGGGGGGGGGGTCCACTCCACTCTCGGGGTCCCGTCTGTAAATAAGAGCCTGTGATGTGAGGCGGTGCGCGTGAAGCATGAGATTGGAAAGCCACGGCATCAAACTGGGTCCTGCCTGGGTCCTGGTGGTGTTTAGCAACACATAACTCTGCACACACAGACCGGCGCTGGGTGGGGCCATGGACTCACGGGCCCACCGTGGTAACACACACACACACACACACTAACACACCCACACAAACACACACAGAGCAGCCTGCCCATGCGCACCAGTGCCTCCCCAACACTGTGTGTGCTACAGTATCATTTCCAATTGCAAATTAGGGAATGAACCAAATTGAGCTCTCTGTCTAATTAGATTGCAGTGATCCAAGAGACCAGACCCCCCCCCCCCCCCCTCTGCTTTTAACTGTTTAAACCAACAGTGGATCTGATGGGAGGGGGTAGGACGATATTGCGTCGTTTCACTCCCCATCATCCCAGTGTGAGTCCATTTTAATTCTCCTCCGACGGTCATGTTGTGGGGTGCGTCCGTGGCCAGCGCGTCTTCGCCGGCCAAGACACCAGCTGTGTTCCAGAGCTGAGGCGGGTTTTAAGAGCTGCGGCGGCCCCCGCTAATGGGAGCTGTGGGCCGCCGCCAGCCGCCAGCTCCCGAGGCGGACGAGAGCCGCCGGTTTAAAAAGCACTTTTTGTTGGTCAGCGGCCAGAGAGCGAATGGACCAACATGGAGGTGTGGCCTGAGGGAGAGCCGCGGGCTCCCTTTTAGGATACCGTCCCCCCCCCCCCCCCCGTGAATACAAGTAAATAAGAAGCGGTTTTCTACCCTCGTAGGACCGTCAACAATCACCATAAAAAGGTCTGCGTTGCGCTTCCATGTTTTGTTAATCAACATCACACAAGACGATCCATCAAATAAGTTGGTGACCAAGTCATGAATAAAGAAAACCGGCTAATCAGCTAAGCTAAGCTAATCAAGAGGAAGATAAAGGAGCTCATCAACAGCACCTGAGGAGATTGACCCGGTGAAACAGGGATAAGAAGTGATTATTGTGGCTCTGCGCTTTCCGCTCCTCTCCTCATGGTTTGATGAATTCCCCGGTTGGAAAGCCTTTCATTTTGCCAATTTGTTATGTCACACAAGTTTGCTGGGTAAAAAAAAAAGAAGCCAGACTTGGGGTTTAAAAGGGAATGTGTGATGAATAGTGTCCATTAGGCAGGAATCCTACAAACCTTAAAGAGAAAACATACCTAAAACAAGGAGATCATTAGGAAAATGAGCAGCGAGCTGAACCTGGAGTGGTTCTGAGCGGAGATGAATGATGGCATGACACCCAGGTCCATTATACACTCTATTAATACCCACGGACACACAGGAGCACCGCCAGTCTGAGGCTCTCCTCCAATTAGGTTATTACTGGTCTGGGAGACTTTCTACTGGTGGAAACTCAACGCAAATATCGTTCACCGAGCATCTGTGGGGCGGTTTGCTATTTCCCGATCCACCAAACCCTGTTGAGGTTTCTAGTTCTAGTTTCTAGTTTCTAGCTCACGTCAATAAACTAGTATCTGCCTTGTTCATTGTTGATCAATGGACAACCATTGCATTATATGATTTTTTTTAAGTCTAATGTCTACTTCTGTAATAGATACCGTCAAGACCCACAGAGATACCATTCAAGAATTTAAAGGTCCCCTGAAACAATCCATCTTCAGGGGGTCCAGGATTATCCCCAGTCGTGTTATCTCCTTCATAGCCAAACCATTCTCCTCTCCCTGCATCATAACACTTGACCCAGGGAACAGGAAATAAGGACCGCCCCCCCTCCCCACGTCGGCTTGATTGACAGGAGAGCAAAAAACAACCATGTGGAATCCCCCCCCCATCCCCCCGACCCTCACCCTGCCCCCCCCTCCCCCCCCCCCCAGCGGGCGTGGTGGCCTCCGTGGGAGTGGAGCCGGGCCACATAAAGGATGGCCCTCTGTATTTTTTCATTAGACTTTTCTTTTGTTACTGAATACATAAATCCATTGTGGCACCATGCAATATGTATCACGACGCTCCACCTTGCAGACGCCTCGTAATGGCTGCCATGTCCCTCCAGTTAGGGATGATAAGTGAAGCACCCACCCTCCCACCCCCACCCTCCCCCACCC
>OLKM01000105.1:406771-409271 GCA_900291075.1 Melanogrammus aeglefinus
AAGACAAAGGCAGCGTCCCGGTTTACTTAAAGAGGAATCAGACGACATATGACTGAAGCAGGGCTGATGGTTCAGGTCTAAGGTGATATGCTTGATTCTGTGCAGCGCGATGCCCAACAAACACTGAGGGCTTCCATTCTGAGAGGCAGAATATGCAATGGAGGCAGAAGTGAACGCATACGGCCTCGGATGTGTGACCTGTAAATAATTAATAAATCAATCCCCCCCGCCCCCCCCCCCCCACTAGAACACCAAATAATAAAGTAATGCAATTCTTATCAATTGCAATTTTTCCTGTTAATTGTTTTACTTCACTTAGCGTATAGCGGAGGGGAACGCACACGACAAAGGGGAAACCGCAGCATTTTTTCAATTAAAAAGGTCCAGATGTTTTCGGAGGCATCAGTACACACGGGCAGGAGTGAGGAATGCCTTATCTGCATTGTAATCATCACTACAACATCAGCTCTAGGCTGCATTTACATACTCATGTTTTATTCCGTCCCCCCCCCCCCCACACTCTCTAATGCACCACTTAATTATACTGAGCACAGGCAGCAATGGACCCCCATCGCCCCAAATTTATTACCCCACGGTGGGAACAGCAAGCATCCAGCCTAGCACCCTGATCACAAAACACACAGCACCCTCTGAAATAGATATCATACTTAACAGTATTGTGCATGTATCAGGACATCAGTGTGTGTGTGTGTGTGTGTGTGTGTGTGTGTGTGTGTGTGTGTGTGTGTGTGTGTGTGTGTGTGTGTGTGTGTGTGTGTGTGTGTGTTTGTGTGTAAGAGAGCGTGTTTGTGTCTGTGTGCGTGTATGTGTGTGTGCGTGTGTGTGTGTGTGTGTGTGTGTGTGTGTGTCGCGGTGTGTGTGTGTGTGTGTGTGTGTGTGTGTGTGTGTGTGTGTGTGTGTGTGTGTGTGTGTGTGTGTGTGTGTGTGTGTGTGTGTGTGTGTGTGTGTGTGTGTGTGAGTAAATATTCATGATTCAAATGGATAGGATGGGGAGGCTGAATCCTAGATGAGATTGTATCACCATGTTGATGTTGTGCACAGACCAGATTGGGTTGTGTAGACAACACGAGCTTAGAATAGTTTGTTTTGTTGTCAGTTTAAGTGTGATATCTCTACACACACACTTAGTGAGCCGTGTCATCTCTCATTCTCATCATTTGTATTTTAAAGCATCCAAATATTCTATTTTTGTTTATGCCAGGTAAGAACAAGATATTATTTATATCAAATAAATACATGAATAAATAAACAACGCAGATAGCTTTGTGTCCACTGTGAATGTGTTATAGGTGTTAAACGCTGCAGGGAGACTTCCCAGATGGCTCTGAAGTAACAAGTGAGCATGCTGTTATTGCACATATTCTGGATAAATAAGTCGCTGTCGCCTATGAACAATAGCACAACCATTTCTACAAAGCGAGAATTTACGCTCACAGGGATTTCAGATGGCATGGCCGTTCTCGCATATTGCAGAAACTGATAATAATGTTAACTACACCAAGAAAAAAGATTATCTGAATTCTGATTATGAATCATCATCAGCATTCACATCCATGTGCACCCATGTATTCAGTGACAGATTATCTGTGAGTTATATATTTGGGATGTTTATGGTTTATTTCAATGGCTGCAACCATTTCTCATTCAGCCTTTGGAAAGGCACAAGCAGAAACTGATAATAATGTTAACTACACCAAGAAAAAAGATGATCTGAATTCTGATTATGAATCATCATCAGCATTCACATCCATGTGCACCCATGTATTCAGTGACCAGAGAGTGTATACCCCCCCCCCCCCCCCCCTCCTCACACACACTCAGACCAGCTACACCCTGTTCAGGGGGTTACTGTCTGAGCCCCTTTAGAATGATGTAGAATGGCGAGACATATTCTAATTCATTCAGATCATGATAGCCCAGCATTTTATGGCTTGCATTGAAAATTCAAGAAAATAACATTTTGTTTTATATATATATATATATATATATATATATATATATATATAATATATATAATATATATATATAATATATATATATATATATATACTACATACATACACAGAAAAGCAATCAGATCTGGCAGTGATGTGTAAAGATATTTATCTCCCGGAAAGTATCCGAAGCAATCAGATCTGGCAGTGATGTGTAAAGATATTTATCTCCCCGGAAAGTATCCGAACATCATATTTCTGGGGGAAATGGAAATCAATAGTGACAGCGGTGTGTCAGTGTAGTACATTTGGAGCGGTTGATCTCAATAACCGACCCCAGCTCCAGAAACACAAACAAACACAGGACGGGGAAGACAGTGGAGGGGGGCTCTGAAACCTGTCCTGTACTGCGGCGCTATCTTAGACCCAGAGAGAGAGAGAGAGAGAGAGAGAGAGAGAGAGAGAGAGAGAGAGAGAGAGAGAGAGAGAGAGAGAGAAGAGAGAGAGAGAGAGAGAGAGAGAGAGAGAGAGAGAGAGAGAGAGAG
>OLKM01000105.1:414271-427678 GCA_900291075.1 Melanogrammus aeglefinus
ACTGTTCAGGAATGCAGCGTTTGAAGTTCTGCACGCTTTTTTCTCCTGATCATTAAAGATGTTTTTGGTGATGTTATTTTATTGTTTAATGCAGCTGTGTTTACAATGAATGCGCGTATTAGCGGCGTGATGTGTGAGGCTCTCTCTGGTGGCTGCAGAGTCACCAGCTGCAGGCGGCCATAAGGAGGAATAATGTAAATCTGCTGTGACCCACTTCATAAATCCCCACTTCCACCACCACTGAGATGTGGATACTAAATGTCACAACACATTAGGTCAGCCCTGCTCCCCCTGTTTCAACACCGAACGATATTAAAAACATGATAACACAATCCTAATCCTATTCCGTGGTGTTTGCGACATGCAACACCACCACCACCACCACCACCACCACCACCACCACCAGCATTGCCATCACCACCCACTACCACAATCAGCACCACCATAACTACCACCACAATGGGACGTGCACCGTGGTGGTAGTGGTAGTGGGGGCGGTGGTGGTGATGGTGGTAGTGGTGGTGGTGGTAGTGGTGGTGGTGCATGACACAAACACCACAAACACCAAAAAATAAAATAATCCTCACAACCAAAAACATTTTCCGTCATGTCAGGGAACGGGGGTCCGCCCGTGTTCATGAAAAGGTGCGTTGATATGTGTGTGCGTAGGCGTTGGTCTCCGTGAGTGACAGGTGATTTGCAGAACTTCAATGTAGCTTTGAAGCCTAGGGGTCGACCACTGCCAGCCGGATAGACAAGCCACTGTCAGGCACGGGATGGACAGACACCTTCCCCGCAAAGAACGCCATGATGAAAAGAGGAGAACGAGAGGAGTAGCTCCTAGATCAAGAGCGCGGAGCTTCTATTGAGCGCTGGCTTTTATGATCAAATATTCCAGCTAAAAAAAAAATAATATAGAAATTGGCTGCATAAGCACGGACAGTAAGATACGCTTCATAAATGCTGTCCACATTTCACGTGAATGTCACACAAACAGCGAAAACATGTCACCCACACCGCAATGCGAGGCATCGCCTCACTTCAGCCATCTGAAAAGAATCTGACAATTAAAAGAGAAAAAAATCCATAATCTCTTGACTCCATTGATAGTAGCTAAAAATAAAGAATAGTGCTTTTAGAATTTGTTCTAATCGTGCCACTGCCGGGGAACTGTTTGGCTGATGAGCCGCGTCTCACACTCTCGCTGTCTTTGTGTTTTTATAAAACATCTTTCTTTGAGGTCTTCGTATACAGGACACTTCAAAAGCAAAGTGGTCATGTTCACGCAGACACTTGTCAGAATTCACACTTGAATCAGTCGAGCTTCAGATACTCTCACACTGCTACCATCGGTCTGACTTGTTTACCTTCACCGTGATGAGCCACAACCCCAACAATAACGATTTTAAATTAGCATTGAAGACAGGGAGAAGTGTTTGGTTAATGCTACCATGTTATACATCAACTACAAGTAACTCACAGGTTTGTTATAAACATGTCAAACTTAAGGATTGCAATGTTAGACATTGGGTGTTATTGTTTTTCAATTGTTCATCATCGCTGACTTCCTATGAAACGACCAGGTGCTGAAAACAAACGTCACCCGCTCAAGTACTGTCAAGCCGAAGAAGAAAGTCAGCGGCACATTCACCTCCATTGTTGTTTAAAAACACATTTGAACAAGTCACAGAGGTGCTCTCTTCCCTTGCCCATCACAATCCTCCACCCGATGTGTCTAAACAGAGCCTACACCTACAACAACAACGGTTTTGTTAAGCGGTAAAAAGTCCAGGGAGGTTAATAAACTCCTGCATATTCCATAGTTCTCTCTCTTCAAATGAAATCGGTAAGAAAGTGAACAAAGAACTAACATTTGAAGGGTGGTGTAGGCGTAGGCTACCTTGCTAACTTGCTTATTAGAAGTGGTGCTGCTTTTGGTTGTAAATGATTGGGTGTGGTTGTAAGTTTAAGCAGGGCCCCTGGCATTGCAGGTTTTTAAGTTATTTGTCGTCAACATCGCAGTATGCGACCACCCAAGTGTGTGGCTAATGGTTGCCTTGGTGATGCTGGGGTCATTTCTCATGGTCAATTGTTTGGGCACCACGGTGTTAGGGGCTCAACTACAAACAACCACATGCCACCACTACTAATGGTTTCTAGGGGGGGTTTTCAAGGTAGTGACTATGGGGCTATAACTGCCCATCAGCTAGCTAGCTAATAATAGTTATCAATTATGATCAGTGTGTGGTTATTCCCTCTAGCATTTTTAATAAACAAGATGTTTGTTTGAGTAACTTTGATACCAGTGTGATGAAGTCTCACAACTGTGTGACCACGTCTGGCTCTACCGTCTTTTAAAGCTCTGCTGCATGTACATCCTCTATGCTGCGTGTTTTATTGTATGTTTATTTATTTGCGTGTTTATTGTATATATATATATATATATATATATATATATATATATATATATATAATATATATATATATATATATTATATATAATATATATATTATATATATATATTATATATATATATATATATATATATCATATTGTCACACAACCATAAAGGAGACAAAGCTGAAATATCCTCAACTCTGCAAGAAGTCTGACATCGAAATGCAATCATAGTGATCATTTGGTTTGACTCATATTTGACCATGCCCATTATCAACAACAAAAACAGCTTATAGGAGCCAACCCCCCAGCTGTTGGCCGCTGTAGCTGAGGGGTCAGGCCCTGAGAAGCAGATGTGTGCGTTGTGTTGACAAATCAACACGCTCATGCTATCTCCAGCGAGTGCTGCATTATGCTGATGAATGGAGCTTCCTGCCAGATTATTTGATTTGATAAGCAGTACAACCCATCGGTAACATAATACATCACAAATTGTTTTGTCAACAATTTATGATACCATTTATCAAATGACCATCGCGGTATGGGCTGAATTATGGTGTCATGGCTGGCATTATGTCAATACTCAAGTTGAGGTGAGGGCAGCAGGCCGGCTTTGATTTAGACGGCTGACACCATGACCGCTTTGGAATCTGTTCTGTACACAAACAAACACAGAAGCACACGGACACACCGGCACACACACACACACACACACACACACACACACACACACACACACACACACACACACACACACACACACACACACACACACACACACACACACACACACACACACACACACGCAAACACAGACGCACACACACACACACACACACAAGCAAACACAGACGCACACACCACACACGCACACACACACAAACACCCACATAGACAAACACCGACGCACACCGGCACACACACACACACACACACACACACACACACACACACACACACACACACACACACACACACACACACACACACACACACACACACACACACACACACACACACACACACACACAAACAAAACAAACAAACAAACAAACAAACAAACAAACAAACAAACAAACAAACAGGCAAGCAGGAAACCATGTACTCAATCCGAGACTAAACTATGTAATCAAAATGGGGTAA
The DNA here is from genome assembly GCA_900291075.1 of Melanogrammus aeglefinus. Lineage (NCBI taxonomy): Eukaryota > Metazoa > Chordata > Actinopteri > Gadiformes > Gadidae > Melanogrammus > Melanogrammus aeglefinus. Next base: position 417,813 of record OLKM01000105.1, read on the forward strand.
TAAATATTAAAACAATAACATTAGTGTGGCTGACAAAACCATTAAATTAATAAATGATGCAAAACTGTACCAATTAAATAAGGGGTATATCACGGATGTATAAAGGGAAAATTAAGCATATATTATGGGCACATTAAACTACTCAATTTAGCAAAACTTGTTACACTATCCAAACGGTAAATGAGTTCAGATTCTGACTTGAAATGTACAATTCAGAATCATAATCAGTATCGGAATCAGCAATACTTGGCTTTGATTTACTCTCACAACAATAGTCATTGTTTGGACAACAACCTGAGCAACAATTAATGAAAAAATATATATATGTATTGACCACATAGAATATTTTCTGGTGTCCAGACTTGGTTGCCGTCCAATCATTTGTTGTGCCACTAAATGTAGTACCAACAGTAAGAGGAATCACTCCGATATAATGATTTGATTTTAGGAAATAGGGAATGAGATTTCATGTTTTCACGCAACTATGACCAGATACGTTGGTCTTCGTTGACCTCCTAAAGAAGAAAACATATTTTTACTTTATAATCATAATGCAAAAAATAATGATTAATATTGAGGGGAATCATATAATTGATATTATTATTATTGATAATATTGGGAAAATGGCCTGGAGCCATTCTCCCAAATTAAACTATAAAACCTAAATGTCTGTCTCTTGGGTCCGTGTTTCTCATAAGTTTGACATGTTTATGTATGCTTGACAAAATGCTTTCCATGCACAAATCTTTGTCCCAAAACGGGTTGGTATGTGGTAAGGAAGGACTACAACAAACAAGAGTTGGATAGAAAAAGGCTCAGACAACGTTTTGTCTTTATATGAAAAACCAACACAAGTAGCTTTCACCTAAACACACCCCGTTTTCACACGCAGGCCTTGCAACGGCTGCCTCAGGATTTACGAGGTCTGGTTATCTCATTATTTTAGATGCAGGTTTCCCCAGACCCTGCTCAGGCCTGAGGGATGCAGTTGTGGTTGCACCAGATTATTTTGCCACTGACCTTCTCCACTGGAGTGGATGGAGGCAAAGTGGCGCCCTTAGACGCACCTTAAAGTAACACTTTAATTATCGGCAGGGCTTTTTTTCCTCACTGGGTCTGTAAGCGCATGATCAAAGTTCGGAAAAATATGTTCCATGACAGCCAAACATTCTGCTTTCAAAACAGCAAAACAGACAGGAAAATTAAATAACGCTGAAAGTCGTTGACCTTGTGCACTAGCAGAAAAGTCCCTTCCCATCAGGGATTATTTGGTGTAATCCAATGAAATGTTTAACTCCATCAAACCCATACAGCGCCATCTCTTTCCATCCTGTTGGCTTTGTAGAGCATATGCACCATACCAGCCACAAACCAGGAAATAGATAGGAAAAAAGGTATGCAAACCAATTGAAAGACGTGAGATTGGATGAGTGATGTCTCGTGCGCTCTCTTGTCATTTCATTGCAGATTCCCACAGTAACAGGCTTGTGGTACAGAGTAGGAGCGCTGACATGAGGTATAAGGCCTGCCCACCGCAGTGAGCCTGCCGTCTTCAGCAGGCATCAGCATAGGCTCTGTAAGACGCACCTCGTTTAATAGAAAAATAAAGACACTCTCGTGAGAAGTAAACGTTTTTGCAAAACCCTGTGATGATTTGTGACCCCTCTGTGGACAGAGAAATTGTGGAATCATAAACCCATAACTTCACACTTAATCTGTATTACTCTCGTCACAACAGAGCAAGGCACTCTATCAGTAAATGCTAATCTCCTAATTAACAAGCTAATTAGGCAATTACAGCTTTGCAGAAGGATGCCTAAATGAAATATGACAACACAGTCACTTTCTACAGCACCTGTGGGTCCTTTCAGACGTCACAATGAGCAGCACGATGACAAAGTGTTGTCTCGCTCGCTCATGGCTGCACCATTGCTTCTATGCGTTTCTTACTTCATTAGTAACAATATTATTATTTTATCTCTGAGAATGTGTTCCAGAGTACGTTTAAACGGGCTGTTACGGATTACGGATGAAAAGGAGGAAGGAAAAAAGGAAAAGTCAGTGTGGAAGTTATTCAAGGGACTGAATAAAGATGAAATATAAATATATATAGATGTTAATTCATATTGTATCAAAGTATAATAGTTTATACGTAAGCATTTTGAATCCCGTTCTGATGAGAATTGAATAGAATAGAATAGAATAAAGTCAGAGTAGCCCGTTGTGTAAACAAGGTGTTGTGGAGCGCGTGCGGCGGCGTGTCTCGCTGTAAGGGGGGGGCTGTCACAAACGGAAATGAATCATGTTGACATATGGCTGAAAACAATGGTGAACGGGCCTGCTCTGCAATGCAATGAAGAATCATGCACTGCAACAGAGGAGAGGAGCCGGGCTCTACCTTTGAGCCCTCCTTGACAGGTATGTAGTGTGACTTGACAGCCCCGGCGTTTCAATGATAAATGCAGTAGTCCTGGGACTCCCCTGCACTAAACTCTGCGATGGGTTCAGCCTATACTTCAAGGTCAAGTGAACGAGCCCAACCCCGCGTCTGGCTGCAGAAATAAAAATGGCCAAGGATAAAAAAAAGAGAAAAAGGCTTGGGTGCATTGGGTGGGGGATGGGGGGCGGGCGGGGGGGATTTTTTTTAGTTTGGGGAATTACACGCTTATGGCCTTTGAAGCTGCAAGGCGTTGGATTAAGCATTTTACTTAATTCCCAGATTTTTTCTTCAAATGCAGGGTAGTTTGAGGGAGCAGATGTAGGATTATTGATGATAGCCGCTGCCTGCTGCTTAAAAGCGGGAGTCGTTTTCAGTGCTCAGTAAAAAGGTCTCGCTGCTTTTCCCCTCCCTGTGTAATTGAGATAATATTTAATATTCACATTAATCAGTGCAACAATATATGTACTTATGATACAATATGTATCGTGACGAATGCACACACACACACACAGCACACACGCACGCACGCACACACACACACACACACACACACACACACACACACACACACACACACACACACACACACACACACACACACACACACACACATACAGTGTGTGTAGTGTGTGGTGTGTGTGTGTGTGTTTGTGTGTGTGTGTGCGTGTGTGTCTGTGTGTGCGTACGTGTGTGTGGGTATGTGTGTGTGTGTGTGTGTGTGCTTTTTTTTCATCGGTGGAAGCTGTACTTTAGAAGAGTCTAAAGATACAGTCACAAAATGATCACAATTATGTTAAAGCATTTACAAATATATGTGTTTTAATATAATATTTATATTTAAATATAATTCCTATATATATATATATATATCTATATATATATATTATATATATATATATATATATATATATATATATATATATATATATATATATATATATATATATATATATATATAATATATATATATATATATATATATATATATATATATATATATAATTCAACTACCTGTTTATTTTGTCATTCAATTCTCACACTTTGTTTTTGTTGCATTTCAAACAAAACAATGGGATGGAGCTTGAACATCTGCCTTATATGAAGCTGAAAAATAAAGCACTATGCCTATTTATTTTATGACTGGTCCGTTTATTCTAACACCACTGGAACATGCCTAGCATTCCCCTTATATTGAGCATTTAGTTTACCTTTAAATATGCAGTATTAAATGACACATACAAAAATAAAAATCAACGTGTCTTAATAACACATGATGCAAATCAGTGTAGGTGAATTCACCATAACAATATTGAAGCTCATCACAGTCGAGGCGTTTAACAACGTGTCTGCTGCCATAGCAACTGCGGAGGAGCCCAGTTGCAGCGTGAACTGCGTGCGCACCGCATGTCACTCCTGGCCAATCCGGAGTGCCTTCCCTTCTGTACCAGCAGCGTGAAGATGGAGGGCTCGAGTGGGTGGGCTCTCAGGATCATGCATCTGCCAGTAATAGGACACATCGGTCGTCAGTCCTGCAGTCATACTTGTCGGGGATTGGTCGAGGAGCTTTACTTCCAATAATATAAACATGTCTGCTGTCTTGCCTCTGCTAAAGCACGGCGTGTAGAAGGAACTTCTACTTCCACAGTTCTGTTTCAAACTGTAAGTTTGAGTGAAGATTATGCGTTTTTTACGGGCAAGTTGATTTCGCAATAGACTTTTGCACCAAAGATTTGGCAAGAATTTGTGCACGCGTGAGAAAATGGAAAAATCCTTCTGCGAGAGAGACTCTGCCGTTCTTGTGTCATTGTAATCACCAGCATCCCCGGTGCTCCTCCAGTATTTTGGTGTTCGGCGAGAGAAGTGACCAGAGTATAGACCCCTCCTCTGCAGGGCGGAGCGTCGAGTTGCCATTTCGATCTCGTGTGTGTGTGTGGTGTGTGTGTGTGTTTTTTTGCCTGCTCGTCTGCACTGAGTGAGTGGCATTGGCACTCTGTCAATCGCTCACCGCCGCTGCCATCAAACAACATAAAACACACACAGGCGGAGGCTGAGCTCATAAATTTCAGCAGGCAGATCTTTTTGCGCATCGCCTTACAACGTCTTGTTTAATTAATTTCTCGCTGTTTTTTGTGTGCTCTGTTTCCCTCACGGTGTTAACTTTTCTACCGGGCCTGCTGTTCATATTTTTATAGTGACGTTTGGACACCTATGCCGCAGATTATTTCATTTTTTGTATTATTATTATTGCAGTTATCGTGGACACCATTTCTTTGCATTTGAAGTGGGCAACATATATGCCCGCCCGTATTGACGGGTTGCAGTTGATTTTTTTTTGTTAACATATTTCCATATTGGATACTTTGACGAGGAGGATTTGAAAATTTGGAGGATCCCAGAAGAGCGCAGATGAATGAGAGATCAGCGAGGAGCGTCTCATCCACCGCGCGTCAAATCACAGAAAGACAGACTGGCCGAGCCTTCTGCGGGATATGATCGACGAGAGTCAATAATGAGAAACAAGTTTTGACAAAAAATAGCCTACATGTGTTTTTCCAAAACACTAATTCCGCCGAGCGTCCGTTTGGACAGCGCGTAAAACACAAGAGGATAACAACTGTTTGGACACTTAAGCGGCGCCGGTGTCGTCCTACTTCGCGGGGTGTCATTTGATCACCTCGGTCGCACAAACGCATTGCTAACCCTGAGACTACAACATTTGTTGTAGCTGATTTTGTATATGAGTTTTTCAATTTGCGTGGCGCAGTGCACAGACTCTATCGCGGCCATGGACGAGCAAGCCCGCATCATGCAGTCCATCGGCGGCGTCAGTCTGGCCGGCCACTCGGTCCAGGGAGGCATGGCACTGCCGCCTCCGCACGGACATGATGGGACGGACGGAGACGGCAGGAAACAAGACATTGGTGACATTCTTCATCAAATCATGACCATTACCGATCAAAGCCTGGACGAGGCGCAAGCAAAGTTGGTTCATTTATGTTTTCTAACTTCCCTCATGGCCGAGGACCCGTTCATAGGAACGGGGTTTCAGTAGCAATGGGCTGGGGTAGAACGCCTGCTCAATTAAAAGTTTCTGACCCCATATGGTTATTTTAGAATAATGCGAGACCACGTCAACTCTCAGTCTATTGTGAATGTATTCTCAGTTACATTAAGGATTCTGAAAAGTTGAAATACGCGTGAATACATCTGCAATTGTGTTGATTATGTACCAGTCTGATGGATATGTTGTAGCAAATGTAGGCCTATTTGTGAGATATATATATGTATATATACACACACACACACACACACACACACACACACACACACACACACACACACACACACACACACACACACACACACACACACACACACACACACACACACACACACACACACACACACACAACCTTCCAAATTAATTAATCACATGTACTGTGATGAGGTGAACCTGCCCATCAGTTAGTATAGCGTCACTCTGTCAAATAACCAGATGATGATGATTAGATATTACATATTTTTGTGTAGGATACCTTCGTCTCATTAGCTATAATAAAAAAAGAATTATGCAATTGAACAAACACTGCCTACATTAACCTATCGACATGCAGGGATAACTTTTAAGTCTTGGTATTAAAGTGCGTAAAACCAAAATAATTTTCAGACTAGCGCAAACCTATTTCAGGCATTCCTCAGATGGTCTAGCTCCTAGTAGCCCTACATATACAAAAAATAGATTATATAACAATTACTTTATTTCAATATGTATTTTTGTCTTATACTGAAACAGGAAACATGGACTGAACTGTCACAGAATGAAACCTGCACTCTTCAGCGTTCTCTGTGAAATCAAAGAAAAGACAGGTAAGAGCTTTTTCCTTCACTAGTTGTGTTTACCTGCAAATAAAACATCACACCATCCACACTATGCACCGCCATATTTAGGCCTACACTGGACCGCATTAGGCAAGACCAAAAACCAATTCATTTTATTTTAATCACCAAGTCTTTGTGCATGAAGAATTCTGTTGGTTTTGTAGAATTAGAGGAGTGTTTCTAGAGGTCTGTTTGTGAGCGTGGCTTCGTCCCCAATCCGACAGCAGAAAGACCGCGCTTCCACCTCCGTGGCAATCTTTGTATTTATGGAGAATTTCCGCAGCATATTAGGTATTGATGGTCGAGAAAATACAAAATGTTACCCCTAAATTTCACACAATCAAAGATTGGCTAGTAGACCATGCATTCATAAAATGTAATCATATTTTATAGATTCAATTTGTATAATTAACAAAGACAATAATGTCGTATAGTGCTTAAATAATAACAACGGTCGTCAGACCTAATGACATCTAATAAAAGTTAATCAAGCATTTTGCTTTGAATATATAAAATATATATAATATTATGCATGTTCTGACGGTTGAAAAGGGGAATTTCCCTAATCGTCCAAAATGTCAGGCCTAATCTAGAAACACTGAGTTCCTAATGTGACTTCATTGTTAAATTTTAGAGGTACTATGTACATGGCCTATATAGTTTCACTGTGTTTTTCAGGTTTACTGTTTTCTAGCCCAATGATGGCCTATTAAGAAGGCTTCTCCTGCTCGCACTGTTTAAATAATTAACAGAATCAAAACAGTAAATACCACACAAGGGCTGAATCTATATTCAGAGACACAATTAAGCAGGTGATTCATATATTTTTAAGAGCATTTGGGAGACAACACTGTATCATAATGAGGTGGCTTGTCTTTAATGAGGCAGATGGTTTGTGAACTTTGTGTGGTTTATGAGAAAATGGACATAGGGAAGTTCATAAAAGTTTATGATCTCCCAGAACACAGGTGGTGTTCACACTGCTCCACCACAACCTGGTGCGTTCTCCTCTAGGATGCAGATTTACTGCTGTTGAATGGTGTGAAGAATATTTAGAAAACAACACAAAAAACAGAAACTCACATGACGTTTAACACAATTCTGGATTTGATGATATCACTGAGTTTATTGTGTATTTATATTATTTCCACCTGTAGAATACAAAATGCAAAGGAAAATATATTGCATTAATATTGATGAATATTTAAAAAAGCACAACTGGGATTTTTGTTTGGGTCCAGATTTTCTGAGTGACAATCACAGGAAATGCACTGGTGAGAGAAACCTGTCCGTCTATAGAAAATAGTCACATTTATCAAAATGACATTAATAAAATATCCTGATACAAATATGAGGGAAAATATGTAGCAACAACAACTCGAATAATTACCTGCATATGTGTGACAAAAAAAAGAGTGCAACTCAACTCTTAAGTGTAGGCGAGAGAGAGAGAGCGCACGAGAAAGAGAGAGTCAGAGAGCGAGAGAGAGAGAGCGAGAGAGAGGAAGAGAGCGAGAGAGGAGTGCAAGTCAACGAGAAAGTGTAGGCGAGAGAGAGAGAGCGCAGAGAAAGAGAGAGAGAGAGCGAGAGAGAGAGAGAGAGAGAGAGGAGGAAGACAGTGAGAAGGAGCTTGTGTATATATGTGTGTGCATGTGGTTGTGGCATGTGTGTGTGTGTGTCAGTGCGTGTGTGTGTGTGTGTGTGTGTGTGTGTGTGTGTGTGGATAACCTGTGGTTCGGAGTCATAGCCTGCCCCTCTTAGCCATTGACAGAACTCAGCTGGTCTGGTGGCCTTGTTGACCAGCCCGGTCCTCCCCAACACAGTGAGCCATTCACTGGCTGCATGGCATCAGACCAGACAGAGAGCGCTCCTTGCTCTCTTTCATGTGCGCTCAAAAGACAAACAAGCCTCTCTCTCTCTCTCTCTCTCTCTCTCTCTCTCTCTCTCTCTCTCTCTCTCTCTCTCTCTCTCTCTCTCTCTCTCTCTCTCTCTCTCTCTCTCTCTCTCTCTCTCTCTCTCTCTCTCCCCCCCTCTGTCTCCCTTGTGATGGAGCTCCTCCATCTTCTCTCTCTCTCTCTCTCTCTCCCCCCCTCTGTCTCCCTTGTGATGGAGCTCTTCTCCTGGCCTCCCCTGGTGCGGTCTGTGCTGTGCGGGTGTTCAGGTAACGACGTGTTGGAGGCCAGCCTGAGCAGCTGTAGCTGTTTGGGTACAGAGCTCGGTGTATCATGTCCGTGGCACCGTGGTTGTGTTTGTGATCCGGGGATTCACGTAGATATGAGTATCAGTGTGTTGGTGTGCTTCACGGAAGGAAGTGGCAGACGTAACCTGAGGAGAGAGACACACAGGGAGGGAGAGAGAGAGGGGGAGAACCAGAGAGAGAGACAGATAGTGAGAGTCAGAGCAAGAGAGCGAGAGAGAGAGAGGGAGAGACACAGTGGGGGAGAGAGAACAAAAGAGAGACAGACAGTGAGAGTTAGAAAGAGAGAGGGAGAAATAGAGAGTGTGAGAGAGCGACAGAGAGAGAGAGAGAGAGAGTCACAGTGGGGGAGAGCGAGAGAGAGACAGAGAGAGACAAACAGTGAGAGTGAGAGAGAGAGAGGGAGACACAGTGGGGGAGAGGGAGAGAGAGAGAGAGAGAGAGAGAGAGAGAGAGAGAGAGAGAGAGAGAGAGAGAGAGAGAGAGAGAGAGAGAGAGAGAGAGAGAGAGAGAGAGAGAGAGAGAGAGAGAGAGAGAGAGAGAGAGAGAGAGAGAGAGAGAGAGAGACTTTTCTCGGCGTGTTTAGAAGTTTGTTGGCAGCCTTCTAACTCTAATGGCGGAGCCAGAGCGTATTTCTGAATTGCTAATGCCCTGGAAGTATTAATTCACTTTGATATGCTAATTAGATGGCATTATGCAAGAAATGAGATTAAGCAGCAGCATGAAGTCATTTGCCTGTCAGTAAATTGAGTGTTTTTAGCACTTTTTTCTTCCCCCCCCTTCTTTCTCAAAATGTCTCGGTGTCGCATTGAGATACTCTTAATAGGAAGGTGCTCTTTGTTCTTCACTCTCTTATGTCATTTATTTGTGCACTTAGAAATGTACGCAGTGCACACTGAGATCATGATTATTTCATATTTTCTCCTACCCTTTCCGGGAAGGAGGATGTGAATAAGAAGACACAAATAAGGCTGATTTCCAGACGAAATGTATGGTATTTGCCCTACAGTACCTCTCCTTGTCTCGTTCACCATGGCCATCGCATGGAAACACAATGAATACATTGACTGGCAAGTGGCCTGTTATTCAGATCAGTTCAGCAGGTACTCCTCTGTGCTTGGTCTGTTTTACACCGCTGGCTGCTCCCCTCTCTCTCTCTTTCTCTCTCTCTCTCTCTCTCTCTCTCTCTCTCTCTCTCTCTCTCTCTCTCTCTCTCTCTCTCTCTCTCTCTCTCTCTCTCTCTCTCTCTCTCTCTCTCTCTCTCTCTCTCTCTCTCTCTCCCTCTCTCTCTTCCTTCCCGTCTCCCTGCCTGTCTCTCTCCTTCACGCCCTCTGCCCTTCTCTCTCCACC
>OLKM01000105.1:427703-432703 GCA_900291075.1 Melanogrammus aeglefinus
TTCCCCTCTGCCTTTCTCTCTCCACCTGAGTCCCTGAAGGCAAAGAGAGGGAGAGAGAGAGAGAGAGAGAGAGAGAGAGAGAGAGAGAGAGAGAGAGAGAGAGAGGGAGAGGGAGAGAGAGAGAGAGAGAGAGAGAGAGAGAGAGAGAGAGAGAGAGAGAGAGAGAGAACCAGAGAGGGTGGAAGGCTCCCAGCAGCCAAGCGGCAGGAATAACAAAGGTGAAAGATTACCTCCATATGGTATTTCTGACGGAGAAAAGAGAGGTTGTGCAGCCCAGACTCCTGTTTGATGTGAGGTTTAATCAATAGAAAGAGATTACAGAAAACTATTACAGGCTAAATCACCGTGTGCCACGAGAGGCTCCTTCCCACAGCTCTCTCTCTCTCTCCCCCTCCCAGCTGCGGCTCGGCCGCGTCTCCTGCCCACTATTGACTTGTTGTTTTCCTGACCTTTGACTCGCCCAGGCTCAGGAAACAAGAGGTGTAGAGAGAGAGGCAGAGGCAGCGAGAGACACACACACAGAGACAGAGATGGAGCGGGCGCGGGGGGCCGGTCCAGGGCTGGTACACGCTCAGATCCAGTGTTAGTGGGAGTGGATTAAGGCCGAGGCAGAGGAGGAGACCACTGCGATGCTGTGCCGAGCGCGGAGCGCGGCGCACGCCCGCTTCCTGGGCCAAATGTGCTGAATGTGCTCGCTGTGTGTTCATTACCTGGGTTTGTTTTGGTTTGGTTTCCACATGGTGTGGTGGATCCAGGAAGAGATGGAGGATACGGGGCTAAATACATTTCTGTGCAAGCCTGTAATTAACCACATGTGAGGCTTACTAAAAGAATTACCTGGAGTAAATAGAGTTAGGAATAAGGGGGTAAGCATTTCAGAGTCCTATAGGGAGCGTTCGTTTCAATGCACCCTGACAAAGAGTTAATGAGCCGTCTCATTATAAATCTGTACGGTTGTTGTCGTTATTATGTGTAATATTATTATTTCTGAAATTATTAGTATGATTACTATTATTTTAATAATAGTAATAATCATTATTATTACTATTATTAATATTATCAGCCTTCATATTATTATAAATCCCACTATTATTAATAAGAAATGTATCTTAAAATACACATCCTTTATTTTTATGGCAGCCAGGGAACCTGGTGTGTCTGCGTCGTGTTTCCACCGTGGTTCTGATTCCTCCAGGATGAAATGGCTTTCAAAATGAGAAAGAGGGAAGAGAAAGGAGGCTCCCCGGCAGAATCCCAGGTTAAATGTGTGACAGGGAACAGAGAGCCATTGAGCGCCAAAGACAATTGACTCTGGCTGCCTTTTTGTCTGGGCTAGGCTGGCGCTGCGGCTGCACTGACTAGATAGTGTTGTGCAGAGAGACGCTCACAGCTGGGTCCTGACTGCCTCAAAGGCTGTGTGCCACTGGTGCCTTCCCCTCTATCGCATGCCTGCGGATCAGCGGGGTTTGGCTATTATCTAACCAGCCCTGCAACACCTTCCCTGCTCCCCAGCAACCACACAAAAGGAAGGCAGAACAGAACAGGCCAACAACCCAGTACAATATATATATATATATATGTAGTTATATGAATCCTGTTTGTGTATATGTAATAGGAAATAGCTGTAGCAGTAAACAGGGGCCTGTTGCTGCTGCAGACATGGGAGTTCTGTTGTACCTGAGCCACTGGCAAAAATCGGATGATTTTTAGCAGCACGATTCACTGCCGTTGACGTCCTTCCATCTGCACACGGCAGCAGCACCCATTTCACACACATGTACCCCCCCCCCCCCAGTCCCCCCCAGTCCCCCCAGTCCCCCCTAGCTCCGAGCGATTTTCAGTCGACTTCTTGCACGATCAACAGCTCATAATTGTTTTTTTTTCTCTCGGTGCACATACATTATGCAAATGAGTCTTTATGGCAACTGGCATAACAATTAGCATCCTCCAACAATATTTTAGTAGGTTAATTGCGAAATTTCCAAATTGTACATCTGAGTTGTTAATTAGGCATGACAGAGGTGGTGAAATGGTTGTCTTCGGGCGTTCGCTGCGGAGGAGGCTGCCTGGGATGCAAGAAGGAAGGATTGATTGGAATTAGATTACAGCGTCTGAATGTGTGGCGCTGGCGGAAGACTCTCTAAGCGTCTCTTTTTACTCAGCTTGCTGGTCTTCTTGGGGGGGGGGGGGGGGGGTGAGCGTCTGGGGTCCTGAAATATGGTCCGACCCGGATGTCTTGAGATTAAGTTCATAGAAACGATAACGCTCTAGAAGGGGGGAATTGGGGAAAAGAGACAATGGGGTGTGGGGGGGGGGGGGGAAATATGATGTTTATTAAGGGTTAGATCATGTATGTTGTGGTGAGGAACGCTGTGACTTCCCTGTCGGTTGTGGCATGAGTTGTGTGAGCCGTTTCTCTCTTGGTTAATGCATCTCTTGGGCCGGGCTCCTATCAAACCAAGACCGTTTTTATGCACTATGCCAAACTCTAATTCTTTCTCGTAGGCGTTGGTGAAATGCTATAAATCCCCATCAAAAGTATTTGCCTCTCTAATTAATTAACACATAAATTAAAGACACTTCATTGGCCATTGTTTTTTCTCCACAAACTAACAAAATATAAACCCAGCTCTGCTGCTGGTCTTCATGCAAGTGTTAACATAAGCCATAAACACACGCGTGTTTCGGAATTTGAGTCAGACTACCATTTTCATTAGAGAAAAATCTAAAGAGAAGAAAAATACATAGAAAATAGAATCTGATGTATTTTTATTTTCATATCAAGTGCGCATGGGTCAGTATTTCTTGATATTTACTGTCTGCTCCATCTCGGTCTGCAGTCTCTGTCCTTAATGACATGGCTAGGTGCATTAGCATGGCGCCGTTGTTGGTGTAAAAAGCCTTGCACCGACATACTGGTTGCAAAGCAAGTCCTTTTTCGCCGTAATGATACCGCTATTTATAGTTCCCCATTTCATTAGCTCTACTGTTTCAGGGAAGCGTCTCCCTCCTGGGACGATGGACACTGATGCTCATTCCAGCGAGCTGCTGTGTGCGTTCTATGTGGACAGCTAACTGACCTGTCATCTGCCGACTGCACACTGTCATTCCCTTGCTTTTTTTTTTACACGCAGGAATGCAGATTTTCTACTTTTCTGCGATCATACTCTTCATGTTGATGCATTGCGGTTTATTTGTTGATGTGTTTCGCACGGCGCTATAGCCTGTCAGACGACGGGGTTAAAAAAACACACATTATGCACATGTAGCATGTAGCTTAGCAGCTTGTGTGACTCCTACAGGTGATTTAGATCTGATGCTGGATTAAGTTGTAATTTGCATTTGTTTTAGTTTTGCTTTTCTATTACAGCAGCGTAAGGGTTATCACGGACCACAGTGCTGATATTCATTGCCATAAATAGACAAATTTACTTTTACTTATAACTTTCTATTTATTACCTAATATGGTTTCGTTTGACATTGTTCCTCTCCCTTAATTGCGAGATGGAAACTAAGCTGCAGCCTCTTCCCATTGTTCCACATGCCTTTGTTAACGTGTTTCATTCGTTACATTGATGTATGGAAGGTAGGAACGGGAAAAAAAAACTGCAATGCAATGAAAATCCAATTAGCGGCTTAATAAGGCAAAAACTTCTGTGTTAAGATTTCTAATATTTAATTCATAGCAAACCGTGTGATTATTCTGCCTCAATCTAAAGGTGTTTTCAGCGCTGGCTTCTGCCTGCCAAAAGTATAAAAAAATATAAAATAAAAGGATAAAATTGCCTGCTCCACTGTTCAACATCCACTCCGGAGAAATGTAGTTATATTTTGTAAACGTTTGTCTCTGCATTTGCATCTATATTTTTGAATTAATATATATTTATATTAGTGTCTGGGAAAGATAGATGTAATGCATTTACAGCTGCAGGTTCTCTGCTATGGAGCGAGAGAGAGCCGCGCACAAGACGGGGAAATTTACACCGTTGTGAGATTCGTCACCGCCGGCCTCGGCGTGTATCATATGCGTAAGAATTCATCGCTCTAGTCTCTGGCGTCCTTGAAGTCTCTCTTTTTTTTCTGTCTGAAGTAATGGAAAGATGGCGCCGGGCCAGCGTTTAGGTGCTGGCTCATGTTACACTAGAACAGGGGGGGCCCTGTTTTCGTCTCCCGGTGAAATAGCTTAATTGGTGTCAGAGCCCCAGGGATAAAGGCCTCTTGCTCTGCAACACACCCCCACGCCACCCTCCCTGTCTCCACTCTGCGACCGGGCCGGGGCGGCTGGTAACTGCGTCTGCCCGTGAATGGGGACTGAGCCGTGCCATAACAATACCAAATGATGTTTGGGATGACAGAAATTAATATGCGCCCGCTACCAGAGAGCCGTGATTAATGAGTGCGAGCGGGGGAATGCAGTCCCTCCTCTTTGGCTCCTCTTTGATGGGGATGGAAAAGCACCCAAAACGCCTGCTTTCTCCCCTCTCTTTCCTCCAGGAAGTAGAGGTCACGCAGAGTACATTACTGCTATTTGTCACTGCTTTATTTCCTCCTTGAATCGGATGCCACAGAAGGGAGCAGGCAGACGTAATGTATGTTAAGGTACATTCGGGGGAATGATTGGCTATCATGTTGGTGAGCGGCTAGCTACCATTGGCCGGGTGTCTCAGTGTTTTGAAGGAGACAACTCGTCCCGTGGCCCTCCTGACGAGCACAGCAGAAATGCGAGCGAACGATTTTTTAATTGAACTTTCGAAACAGATATTTTGTCAACGCCGGCCCCCTCGATTAAATTATGCATCAGTTTAATTTTAATAATGGCACACACACACACACACACACACACACACACACACACACACACACACACACACACACACACACACACACACACACACACACACACACACACACACACACACACACACACACACACACACACACACACACACACACACACGCACACACACACACACACACACACACACACACACACACACACA
>OLKM01000105.1:437703-438840 GCA_900291075.1 Melanogrammus aeglefinus
TCTCTCTCTCTCTCTCTCTCTCTCTCTCTTCTCTCTTAATCTCTCTCCCTCTCTCTCTGCTCGCTCTCTCTCTCTCTCTCTCTCTCTCTCTCTCTCTCTGCTCTCTCTGTCTCTCTCGCTGTATATCTCTCTGCTCTCTCTCTCTGTCTGTCTCGTAGTATCTGCTCTGTCTGTCTCTCTCTCTCCTCTCTCTCCTCTCTCTCTTATCTCTCTCTCTCTCTCTCTCTCTCTCTCTCTCTCTATTTCTCTCTCTCTCTCTCTCTCTCTCGTGTCTCTCCTTTCTATTCTCTCTCTCTTCTCTCTCTCTCTTTCTCTCTCTCTTATTATCTCTCCCCTCTCTGATAGCGCGCTCTCCTCTCCCTCTCTTGATAGCTCTCTCTCTCTCTCTCTCTCTCTCTCTCTCTCTCTCTCTCTCTCTCTCTCTCTCTCTCTCTCTCTCTCTCTCTCTCTCTCTCTCTCGTTTGTGCTCTCCACCTCTTCCTCTCTCTGCAGCCTGATGGTGGAAGCAACAAGCTCTAATTTGGTATTTTTAAAAGCACACCCATCATTGTTTTGTTGCATTGTGCAGGCATGCAGAGTATTTGCTAACATTTTCTTTGTGTCAAATCAAAGGTTAGAACACATGTTAATGTTTCCCAATCAGGGATTTTATCCAGCAGCATTTAATGCCAAATAATCAATTAGTATTAATAATGAACTGAGCAAATGTTATGTTTTATAAAGCACCCGAAATCCTCAAAGAAATTTCTAAATTAAAAGACCAAAACAATAAAATACAGAATTACTCATTTGAATAAATTCCATTCTACTGATTGCAGCATGCAACATTTTCAGTGGTGGGTTGAAGGCAAATATTAGGTCTTTGTTGCATTACTCCCGTTCAATTAATCTTCATAAGGACAGGGGCTCGCTGCTGCCCCAAATCCAGCGAGGTGCAAAAACAAATAAAAAAGTTATTTTGGTAAAAACCCAGACAAAGGATTGTGTGGAGGGATGTGCCATCCATTCTCTGCTGCATTGTTGTGCTCCTCATAGGTTGCTAATGACGAATAGAGCCTCATTAGGATTTTAAGGATGAGAGGGGAAAGCTTTTAATTAATGATATGTAAATGGTTCTGAATTGATTACGTTAGAATA
>OLKM01000105.1:455230-475230 GCA_900291075.1 Melanogrammus aeglefinus
ATGAGTGTGCACTGAACACACACAACACCACACACACACACACACACACACACACACACACACACACACACACACACACACACACACACACACACACACACACACACACACACACACACACACACACAGCGTCTTTTCCTTCTTTATGCTTCCATAAGAGCCACAGAGACTAATCTGGTTGTTTTAAATATTAACTCCCAACATCAACAACCAAACAACCACCTTTTATTCATTTATTTTTTCTTCCTCAACACTTTTAGCAGTGTGTCCCTTAAATAATGTTCCTCGTTCCTCTTCCCCCAGCCTGCACCACCGAGGGAAATCAGCCTGATCAATAATTCTCATTTTAGAGAGGACTGCTACAACACATTTGCGCAGGATTTACTGTAGCCCTCTTAGGCTTTCATTTAAATCACAACAAACAAAGAAAAGGAAAGCCGGCCGAGAATAAGTGAAAAGAATAACCGTAGCGTTCCGCTGGTGGAACCTTATTAGATGGGTCCTATTCGTTTTTACTCACACTTTATCTTTTCCTCTACTGCTTCTTCCTCCTCTTCTTCCTCCTCCTCTTCTTTCTCTTCTTCTTCTTTCTTCTGTTTTCCTCCTAAATCTTTTATTATCTCTCCGTCCATCCATCTTTCTAAATGTATTTCTGCTCTCCGCAGTGTGGTTGTTGGTGTTCATGCATGTGCCCCCATGCATTCATAATGTCTTCACAGGGCATAAATCAGAACATGCTATCCCGTACTTCTTTATATTGGTTAAGGGCCATTGAGCAAAACAGCTTAATGCGCCCTTAACCATTTGGGTTTGTGGGAGAGAGTGAGGAGACTGCTGACTCGCTGACACCATGAGCTCACATCCTCTGCAGTGTGTTTACTGTTTTATCCCGGTATGTAAATGTGGGGCAGCCTCGGAGAGCATTCTTTCTTCTGGTAATCTCTTCAAATAGGGGAAAAAATATAATGGATTGCTGCGTTTGTTTAATAAAAATCAGCCATGCCCATCCCCTGAAATTTAAATGGACAAAAAAAAAATCCGATGCCCTTGAGGATAAAAGAGAAGATAGACAAATGAATGTTTGTACTTTGTTTTAGTGCCAAGAGGTTGGCAGTAGCTGTGTCTTCCCTACTTTGACGGTATCCCGAAGCAGCTTCCTCATCGATGCATGACTTTTCCAGACCACAAATCCCACCTCACCCTTCCTAGGTGGTGGTGTAGGTGGGGGGGTGGGGGGTGGAGCAGGGGCAGGTTTTAGAAGAACCTCCAGCCTCTGCCAGCCTCACCAAGACCCACCTGAAAAACCTAGCTCGCAGCCCAGTCTTAATCGTCCCCCGTCTTCATGAGTCTCAGTGTCATGCACGTATGAAAAGCAAATAATGGAAGATAAAAAACAAATAATGGAAGATAAACTTCTACAAATGATTTTCTAATTCCATATTCAGCCAGTGAAAGGAATGTGCAGATTATAGCGGCGGGTTTGGGGCCCGGAACCTTCTCATTGTCTCCGTAATGGCTCCTAAAGAGCTCTGTGATGGCTGTCGAGCAGAGACACGCGGGGTGTACGTTCATTAGACCCCCGCTTGAACCCGATGGTAACTGGATGATGATGGCAGGGCGAGGGTCTGCACTCGGCCCCCTCCCCGTGGCAGGTGGTCACACCGAGCATGTGTGTGGTCCCTATCGCAGGTGTGTGTAATTAGCCTCACAGCTAATCCTGGATAACCGTGAAACAGGAACCAACCTCCACTCTGTGTGCGTGTGTGTGTGTGTGTGTGTGTGTGTGTGTGTGTGTGTGTGTGTGTGTGTGTGTGTGTGTGTGTGTGTGTGTGTGTGTGTGCGAGTCTGGGTGTGCACGCGTGTGCTCGCATAATAATTGACGGCAAACATAAACCTTTCACAAAGACAGTGACTGGGGTTTACGATGATGGTGTAGCAGAACCGACACCATAGGCCGGGTCATGTGGTCGGCAGTGTGTGGGGTCAGCGTGTCGTTTATCCAGCCATCTCTGGTGTGGTGGTGCTGGTGGTGCTGGCGGTGTTGGCGGTGGCGGTGGCGGTGGTGTTGGTGGTGGTGGTCGGGGGGATTTGGACTTGGAAGAGAAGAGGGGGTAATGTATCGGAAAATGCCCCTTTCAGCACCTCAGCGTTACTTGTCAAGGGGTCAGGCTTAGAGCGGAGCTTGATACAGTTATTAACCGTAATCCGGGCATAAACACAAATCCTCCAGCCCCAGCCCAATTAATAATTTGCATAATTAACATGCATTTTAAACAGAGGCCGGGCCTGTCGGTGCCAGCGCGTGGATGGGGGTAATTAGGACTAACGGAGCAGTGTGCCTGGGGCTCTTATCGCCGGACGCGCTCACTTCCACCGGAGGGATTGACAACCGCAAGACGAGCCCTCTCGGCTTACAGCGAGACCCCCCCCTGACAGAATTAATAGTTGACAAACTGCGTCTAAAGCCCTGGCATTGTTTCTGTCACTTGTTTGGTTTGATGTCACTGTTAGACACGATAAATCAATAGTGTCAGGATTTAGTAATGTTTATAGCCAGCCATAGTTTATTATTTCATGTGACTGTCATGGACAAATAGTATTTATCATAGTCGTCCATAAATTACAGCCAGAGTGTTAGTTTACCCAAAGCTCCGAGCGCTGTGGTGACGCCCCCCCCCCGGCCCCCGTCCCCCCCCCCACGTCGTCCACTCTACGTATTTAGAAGTAATGTGTTTGCTCAGCTGCAAGGCCGGCGTTAACCCTGCGTGTTCTCCCAGCGCTGAGAGACGTATTGTGCTTTGATTACCGCGCCTTTGCTGACACATCAAAAAAGGCCATCTCAAAGCTCATTTCAAATCGCTTGTCACATCTATTTCAGACTCACAGAAATTATTTTTACAAGTGTTTGCCACACGCAGCTCTTTCCCCCCCCCACCACCCCCCAGCGCTTGAAACACGTATAAACAACGCCGGCAATCTCGTGGGCCTGATGCATTTTTTGTGCTATGATTTCTCATATTCCCCTGACGTAGACAGTTTTTTTTTACGGTAATGATACGCGTCGGAAAAAAAAAGACGTGGAGAATTGTAATTGTCAGGCGTCTGGCGTTGGCCGGGTGTTCATCAGCGAAACACCTTGAGGTGGTGCATTCACACTAGACCTTACTCGGGCTGCTCGCAAGTCCAAAGAGTGTCATCCTGTACGTGTAGCACTCATTAAAAACAAATAAGGAGGAGATGGTTCCTTTGTTTATTTTTAGCACACAGCAGCCATGATCCCACCCATGTGACACCAGCTAGTGACCTCATACACACTAAGACCAACACCGGGACAGACCGACAACAAACCGAGAGAGAGGGCTTATTGATGGATGCTGTGGATCTAGAGACCACTAGTCCACCACTGCGTCTCTCATCAGACCCCTGACCCCGTCCATACCTCTTGGTTTATCCCCTGCTGGTAAACTCACTCATGCAGTCCTGTAGGTTCCCTGCAAAATTATTTCAGCCAGAGATTGAGAGAGAGAGTGCTTTTTTTTTTTTTTTTACGAGCGAGGGAGGAGAAATCGTAAGTTGAGCCGAAGCCAGGGGTTTATTGATCAGCTCCGACATCGACTACCAGCTCCACTTTCAGCGGGGAGGTCATTAGTTAGCCCCGTGTGCTAATTCATTCCAGGGTTGAGGCGTATCCGTTAGAATGCTAATTCACGGCTATCATCTTGCAGCTGGGGGTAAGAAAAGGGGCTGGAATGAGGGGGGCGGAGCTGGGGGGGGTGAGGGCTATAGAGTTACAGATGGCAGGGTCCGGGGGGGGGTACAGGCATTGGTATAGAGTGCAGCAAAAAAAACTAAATGAGTGTGTGGGGGGGGGGCGGGGGATGGGCTGTGTGACCCATGCTGTGTTTACCCCCCTCACTCCCCCCCTCGCAGTAATGATGTCAAAGAGAGATGACATTTGGTGTCCACGTTTAACTCGCGCTCGAGGTCCACTTGAGGGGGTCTGGTATGCGTGACCTACCTTGATTAGGCCTGGGGGCCGCTTAAGACTGTACCCTTTAGACTGAGAGGCACACACACACACACACACACACACACACACACACACACACACACACACACACACACACACACACACACACACACACACACACACACACACGCATGCATGGAAACACACGCACACATGCACACACGCACATGCGCATACATCACACACACACACACACGCACCCACACACACACACACAAATGCACACACACACAGCACACACACACACACACACACACACACACACACACACACACACACACACACACACACACACACACACACACACACACACACACACACACACACACACACAGCCCTGTGCAGAAGGAGAAGAAAGAAGGAGGAGAGGGAGCAGAGCGAGGGAGAAGGCTGAGCCTTGTATAATTGGGCCAGCGGAGCGGCAGGAGGCAGCCAGTCCTCGCCTCGCCTTTTGTATATTCATGACCCCCCCAACTTGATTGATGGAAGGATAGCATTTGGTGACACTGTCATTTGCAAGTTGAAAAGGTATAGTGGCGTGGCTGGAGCGGCGCTGTGTGGCTCAGCCTCCGCAGGCCGGCCGGAGGAGCCTCATCTCTATGCTGATGATATCCGGCCCTCCTCTCGTTCTCTTTGTCTCCCGCGTTAGAAGGACATCTGCTGACAACAACCGGCCTTTAACACACACACACACACACACACACACACACACACACACACACACACACACACACACACACACACACACACACACACACACACACACACACACACACACACACACACACGCACCGAGAGAGGCAAAATGAGAGGAAGAAAGGGGAGCGGACCATCCATCTGTGTGTTTGCATTTGAAAAGGACATGACTGTCAACGGCACAAACACATGCAAAAACACACACACACACACACACACACACACACACACACACACACACACACACACACACACACACACACACACACACACACACACACACACACACACACACACACACAAAAATATAAACACACACACACATACACACATACACACACAAAAATTTAAGCACACACACACACAGACACATACATACACACATGCACACACATGCACGGACACACATACACACTCGTTCTCCCATACAGCCGTGCTTGCTGGTTACTATTTGTTTGATGTGAACAGGGGTGCATCTATCATGTTCAGGTTTCAGTGTACAGTTCACACTGAGGCTCAGTTCAAATGTTTACCTGCTGGCTTTGTGAGACTGAACTCCAATCTCTAAATCCAGAAATAATCGTCTTCAATCCAACCAGACAATTCTAATGTACCTCTTATGCGCTAGTTCCTGGATATCAAAAATGTCAAAGATTTTTGAAGCAAATAAATGAATATATAAAAAAAAAATATATATATATATATATATATATATATATATATATATATATATATATATATATATATATATATATATATATATATATATATATATGATATTGAATGTATATTTGAAAAGTCTTCACCAAAACTCAACGGCACCTTACGATAAGATATCACTTTGTTTATTCCTCAATGCAGGAAACGTTAAAGTCAGTGCAAAATAAATAGCTAACCAATGAGGCACTTGAATCCCGAGCCCAAGTGCACACATCTCCTCCGAATGCTACCACTCTGTCCATCGAGGGCTCCGAGAGGGCGGCTTCTCAAACTGTTGATAGAAATGTCACAGTTTCCCCCCCAGAAACACACTCCCAAAGCGCCACAGCCCACACACTCCAGAGCCACGATTTATAGCGTGGTGTGAAATGTTCGCCCGTAACTCCCATCTTTGTATTTACACCAATTAGCACATAAACTCTAATTACCCAGATCTAGGCGGTCGGGAGTCCATAAATGCAAAACGACGACGCCACGCGCGCAGAACCAAGCCAGCTGAGGAGGAGGGGGGGGGGGAAAGGTGACGATAAATAGGGAAGTATCAATTAGGCATCAGCGACGCCGGGATGCACGTGTGTGTGGGTGTGAGTGTGTTTGTGTGTGTGTGTGTGTGTGTGTGTTTTTGTGCAGAGAGGTGTCACGGGGCAGGGAGGTGGGAGTGTGAAATGTGTCGGGCCAGTGGGCCCAGGGGGAGGGGGGGGGTGGGTCCGTAGAGAACCACATAGGCTGGTTGAGGGGGGAGTAGGAGTTGGGGTGAGGGGGGAGTGGGAGGTTGGAGGTGGGGTGAGGGGGGGAGTGGGAGGTGGGAGGTGGGTGGTGGGGGATCCGGTAGCACGTTGACAACAACGCGACTCAGCCTGTGACACTTGACTTGCCAAACACAGGGGCTAATAACGTTGCGTTGTGCTAGCAAACACTTGGCCTGTCTGTCAGCGCAAAGTATAGTGTTTACCCGAGCAGCAGCGAGCCATCAAAGGTAACAATTAACACCAGCTCATTTAAGTTAAGAGCGTTTCAAAGTCATTCTCCAGATCTGAAGTTATTTCAAGTGGTAGCATGCAAATTATTGTTAGCATGAGGTGGGATTAAATAGCCGAGCGGCTGAACCAATCGCAGTGCCGGTTTGACACTTTATACTTTTTAATTTGGGGTTGGGGGGTGGTTGTAAAATTCGGTTGCAGTGAGATAAAAATAAAAGCGTCCAGTAATGACTTAAAATGGGTCTGGAGTCATCCTCGAGCCGTCCTGTGCTCTCAATGTTGACTCGTCCCAATAAATTGAACTTGATCCACGACGGCGCCGGTTTGAAAAGTACGGCTGCACACATGAATCTAAGGAACGCATAAAAAGCCGACTGGCTCAGCTCTATAAATTAAACAAGGCCCCTGCAATAACGCTGAGGGTGTGATATTCTGCCGACACCCGCACTAGTTGCCTCGCATGGGCTGAAGTCTCGTTATCCCATCGCCTTGATCTGGAATGGTGTGAACTCCCGCCACCCCCCTCCCCCCTGCTCCCAACCCACCCCCCCCCCCCCCTCCTTCCCTCCCTCCATCGCTGGGTGGGGTGGGGGCAGGATTGTGCATGGCCAAATGATGGATTCGCTCAGAAGTTGTTTACACGAGTGAGTAAAACATTAAAGAGCTGCCAGAAGGGCCATTACCATAAATGTTTAAATCAGACGCACACAAACTTATGTCGTCCAAAATGAAAATGTTTCCTGAATTAATCTGCCCCAGCTGCCTTCAGCCCCGACAATTAGTGCCCTCCATCTCTTTCTGTCTGTCTGTCTGTCTGTCTGTCTGTCTGTCTGTCTGTCTGTCTGTCTGTCTGTCTGTCTGTCTGTCTGTCTGTCTGTCTGTCTGTCTGTCTGTCTGTCTGTCTGTCTGTCTGTCTCCACCTTTCAGGTCACCACGCCAGTGTCTCTGGGCGTGGCGGTCCCAGGGTCCTCAGCCATTTTTGGGGGCTGGGTCAGTGTTACAGGATGTCACCCAAACCCCCACGCCAGTCGCTCTCACCGATGTCTCGCGGCCGCTGTCCCCTTCCTTTCCCTCCACGCTACGTTCTACTCTCGCAGCTCCCCCCCTGAGCCGGAGACCAGGCGCTGGTTTAGAGCCTTGTAAAACTCTCCCCTTTTAAATACTGTTTGCATGCGTGAGGCCTTTCACACTCATTCAGATTTACATTATAGTCATTATGATGATTTTTATGAAGCCGGAGTGGTTAAAGACTGCTGCCCTCGGAGGGCTCACGGGAACGGACACGTGAAAGTGTGGCGACCGCCTGGTTTCCTCGTCCGCAGCCTGCTGAGAGATACACTTTGCTCACATGCAGGAATTCAATGTTTTAGTGTTAAACGGATCAAAAAAAAAATATGTCTGTGGATAAGCCAGATCATTGCAGCCAAAAAGCACAAAGGTATAATTCTCTGGGAGGTTTGGTGAAACCACCTCCACCTGGACGGGGCTGGGGGAAAAGGTTCCCAGCTGACTGCGGGGATAAGATGACAGGGGAGATTACAGCGGAATTAACCTCGGCTTATCTCCATCCCTCGCAGAGCTTAATTTCCGTCATCTCTTATCTTCCTGTTCTCATACCATTTCCTTTTTCACAAAAAAAAAAAAAGGCGAAGAAAAGTAATTGTTTACAACTTATCAGGAACCCACTGGACGCCCTTCCATATAGACACCCTCCCCGTGCTGCTTCCGCCTCCTGAGCCCCAGAGCAGTCATCTGAGGGCCCGGGTCCCCTGGAAGTCTCGGTTTGAAGCCTGGAGCTGGTGCAGGCTTGAGATGGTCCATCCTCTATCGCGATGTTTCCCTAAACGTAGTGCGGAGATGGTGGCTGTGGGGCTCTGTGATCGATTCCGCCTCCTGGAGCCTCCTAGTGTGTTTATACATGCCTTGTATGGCAGCTTTCATAAGACATTTACCCCATGATTTGCGATGAGCTTATGTGTGAATAATTAATGGCAATTAATCCTTAATTACAGTAATTAGGCAAGTCACAGGAAATTAGGCTGCAGCTGGAGATGCCTGTGCCTAGGAAACGGAGGGCCCGGGTGCAGGCAGAGAGTGCCATTTGGTGACAGTGGGGCTGTGGTGGTAGGGCGGTGTTGTGTGGGGTGTAGGGGGGGGGGGGGTGATGGTGTGGGGTTGGGGGTGGTAGTGGTGGTGGTGGGGTGTGCCATCAACCCAGCTTGGCAACAGAGAGAGAGACAGGGTTGTGTGGAGAGCTATTGGTGCAGATGCTGTTCAGCCTCAGTGTGTCTTCCGTCAATAAAGAGCACAAGGACAGATGATACTACATTCAGGTGCACTTACACACAAACACCCACTGTACCACGCCCGGTTAATTGTCCTGTGGTTTTATCCACCACTTCACTTTCCCGAGATACAATCAAATAAAAAGTGGGAAAAAAAAGCCATTGAAAAAGCGTTGCATTAAGAGGCATACAGATGTGGCAACAGGTTGTGACAGATGAGGTTACAGTCGCCGGCTAATGCAGCCAGATCGATGTCCTATTTTCTCACTTTTAGAAAGCTGAATTTACCACTTAATGGAGCCCCAGGGCTACGGGCCTTAACGCCAAGCTGCTGTTAATACTTGCTTTATGGTTGTGCTCAGGCATGACAGGAGACCACCATGAGGCTCAAGATAAATGCTAAACCTTTCTCTGGATTATCTGAGGCAAATTATCATAAATATACATTCATTAATAGTATTGTTCTTTTTTTTTTTTACTCAAAAGGCATTTCATAGGTTTGTACTTGACTAATACATGGGAAAGGGGTTCTCTCTCTCTCTCTCTCTCTCCCCGTTTCACGTTCAGCTCATTTGCGCCGTTCCATGCCTGCCTTGATGAATTTCCGCTTCTTTCTGCTCCTGTTGCTTTCAATTACACTCTTATTCCCAATCCTAATTGATATGCCAGTCTCAGTAGATGGGCCGTGCATTATTTTATACCGACCATTTTCCTACTCTTGGTTTAACAATCCCCTGACTAAATTAGTTGAGGTATATGAACTTGGGAAACTTAAGTGTTGTTTTTTTTGCATCAGACTTTGTTGCTCTTGTATAGTTGTACGGTTTATTATAATCCCAAGTTTAAGGTTTATATACCAAATGCAAACGGTGTGACTCTCTGGCTCTCCTTTCAAGTTAGCACATGCGGTCCTTTTGTGGATATAAGGACTTATAAAATAATAGGTAGTCTAAGTGATATGGTGGAGCCATCCAACTGTGATATTACATTAGCCTGCAGTGCTCGGCCATGTCTGTCAGTGACTGCAGAATAAAGGGAACATGCACTACTCCCCTCTTTAGCCTTCACAAGTGCCATTAGAAATAATGAGAATTTATAGTGAGATAAAAGATGCTCTTCCCCTTCCCTCTACCAGCAGCTCCTCTAGAATAGCTGCGGTCATTCCAGCCCTAAAAAAAAAAACAGATAAATAAGGCCCCGTTGGCGAGGGATACCGGGGTTATAGTAATACGATTAGTACGAGCGCTACATCAGATATGACAGTTCCTCTCTTTTCCGGTACATCCGGAAAATTTGGTTTGAACGTTTTGGACCTGAAGCTGACCTTTCGCTGTGATGCATGCTGAGGCTGTAGCGCGGCAGCGCCAGTGCAGGCGCA
This sequence comes from Melanogrammus aeglefinus, assembly GCA_900291075.1. Taxonomy (NCBI): domain Eukaryota; kingdom Metazoa; phylum Chordata; class Actinopteri; order Gadiformes; family Gadidae; genus Melanogrammus; species Melanogrammus aeglefinus. The sequence goes on from OLKM01000105.1 coordinate 465,320, forward strand.
GGCTGTTGTTGAGCTCTGCACAAGAGGGCTCCCCCATTACACAGACCCCTCCATAAGCAGCTGTTTTACTGTCATATTCATGGGCCCTTAGACTCGCCCGTTACTTATAACGTCTGCGGGACGCCACCGCTGCGAGCTAGCTAGCTAACAGTAACTGCGGCGCTGTGCTCCTCACTAGCACAGTGATACGCCGCCACTGTGACAAGGTCAGCATGTTCCACAGAGCCTGCGAATATACATCCCCCTCCCCCTCGCTATAAGTAAAATAAATGAGGCTGTGTTAGCCGTAAACTCACAGCATGTCGCCGGGAAGCTAAAGGTGCGGCCACACCAGACGCGTATCTCGCGTACTTCGCGTATGAAATCGCCATTTTCTCCATAGGGAACCATTGGTTTACGCGCGTATTACGCGTATTACGCGTATTTCGCGTATTAAGCAACATTTTACCGCGCATACGTTTAGCACACTGAGCAAATAACATCATTGTAAATATACTTTGCCACTAGTCTACTCGAATCCTCATCGGCGAACCCGCGCACATAAGCTCAGGAGACAAGCATTTGCGGTGATGAGTGTGGCAGAAAAACACTTGAACTAGCGAGCGTTTAAAAAAAAAAAATCCACCATATATGCACACACTTGACCAAATTTGTTGGCTGTGTGGATTCAGGCACAAAAAAAAGGAAAATGAAAACAGCAGAGTTTCTGTTGTTGGGGGCATTCTTGTATCTGCCGGCTGTTTACTCACATTGGCATTTTTCTTGATGGAAATATGTAACAATAGTTTACGCCATTAAATCTTTTTATGGAAACATTTCTAGCGAGAGAATGTGCATTTTTACTTTTCATAAATGTTCACTCGGTGAATGTGAAGGATGTTTGGGTTTTGATAGAATTATGACGACAGAGGGGAACGCGTCTCGTTCACACTTGCATGGACAGGAAGTCTCTGGTTGCTAAGAACTCCAACGTCTTGGTTTGGTTTGGGCTCATATCTAGGCGAGATGACGTAGGCGCGTATTGCGCGTATTGCGCGTATTGCGCGTATGCGACCATTTTTGACACAAAATGGTCAAGCAACATTTTACGCGCGTATCTCGCGTAAAAAGTACGCGAGATACGCGTCTGGTGTGGCCGCACCTTAAAGGGTAACCCGAAGGAAGAGCGACGCCTCCAAATCTCTTCCTCAGTCTGGGCTGACAGTAGGCCACACGCTCCATGCTAATGAAAGACAGAGTGGAGTGCGCTTCAAGTGTCTTTTTTTTTTGAAGTGAGCAGCAGCCTTGCATACGTTTAGCACACTGAGCAAATAACATCATTGTAAATATACTTTGCCACTAGTCTACTCGAATCCTCATCGGCGAACCCGCGCACATAAGCTCAGGAGACAAGCATTTGCGGTGATGAAGTGTGGCAGAAAAAACACTGAACTAGCGACAGCGTTTAAAAAAAAAAAATCCACCATATATGCACACACTTGACCAAATGGTTGTTGGCTGTGTGGATTCAGGCACAAAAAAAAGGAAAATGAAAACAGCAGAGTTTCTGTTGTTGGGGGCATTCTTGTATCTGCCGCGCTGTTTACTCACATTGGCCAATTAATAATTGATGCAGAAGCGCTGAGAGGTTACAGCGATACGAAGCGCGTGCTTCTCCAAGCCCTGTCTACAGATGAACAGTCAACACTGTCGAGGCTTCAAAGAATCCCTCTGAAGCTCCCAAGGCTCTCTGGAAAAGCTTATTACAGTTGAAATGTTTTTTTTAAGGGGGCCCCAGATATTCTTTGTGAATGTGTTTGCCTAGAAACATTTTTTTATTTGTATCTTTTTGTTTGTTTCCATCAAGAGGCGTGCAAACGAAGATACAGTCAGCACTTGTGGCTTACTTAGTTTGAGCACTGCTCTTTAAAAAAGAGATACAGAGATATAAAAAACACAAGAACTCGTGTGAAAGTATGTTTGCGTGGAAAAAAAGGGAGAAACTTTTTCTTTACAGAGGGTGGGAGACACACTATTAAATACTCATACTACTGATACTAATATTTAGCCATTTAGGCGATGGCTATTCACCAATGCAATTCCCACAGTATGTACGGATACATATGCAGCTCAACGGCTCATTGCGTGCGACAATTATCACATCATTATCTCATCTTTAATCACACAGATCATCTCAGAGCGTTGCCTAACACTTTCTTCAAATACGTACAACCATTCATGAGCAGCTGAATTATTGTGTGTCTGCATTATTTGTACGGTAAAAGCCTTCGGGGGGTGGGGGGGGTCGTATCCTACAGCCTACAAAGCTCCCCCTATGCCATCCCCGTAGGTCTGGTCTCGGACCTCAGGACCTGTAAGGCTATCCCTCTGGCCCAGCCCTGACCCCCTTTGTGGAGCTGAATTCCTCGGATGTTTGCAGGATCAAGTCACTTAATCTGCAGCACAGGCTGGGGCCAGGAATGGAAGATGGAGGAGGAGGAAGAGGAGGATGTGGAAGGGAAGAAAACAGGGGCGGTAGAGGGAGGTGGAGGGGGGTAGACAAGCTCCTCTCTCTGTTGGAAGCCGTGGCGTTGGATTTGTGGCGTTAAGAACTGCAAGTGCTTGCCTGTTCTGCTATGCGCCATTGTTTTCTGCAGAGCTGGAAATAGTGGGAGACACGGTAGCGAGTGTGTGGTTTTATTACTGCTAAACCGTAGCCTTAGACATTAGCGCGTATGGCTCATTAAGTGGCAAGGAATGCTGCTATTTTGCATAATCCCCCCTACCCCACCACCCACCCCCTGACGTGGTGGCGGTGGTTGTAAATGAAATCCGGTTTCTGTCTTAGAAGGCACTCCATTCACTCAACTGCCATTAGAGGCATTTATCGTTAGCATCGGGACGTAGCCTCTTAAGAAGCAGCTCTTTATAATGTGAGCTCCGTGCTGTCCTGTTTCTCTTGTCTCTCCGTCTCTTGCCAGCTCTGCTTCTCTCCAGTGCTCCAAAAATTGCCCTCTGCTGTGGTTGATAAGCAAATGGGTTTAAATCGGGAAAAGATACAAAGAAGGCAAAAACAAGCAACAATGAATGGATTCGCTTAGGTTGAATCAGCCAACACACACACAGAAGATACAGTATATATGGGCCGTTATCCTGAGCCTACTGTGGGATTCGCTCCGGCGCGGTATTGGCTCTCAGTCACCTTGAAGAAAGCGTCCTTTAAGCGGCGCCTTCCAATGGCGACGTGAACGAAACCACTGACAAGTTGATTTTCCACCTCTGGCGTGAGGCTGCTTTCTCCACTTAACATTCTTCAGTAAAAGTGTTGCCTGGAAGTAAACCAGAGGAGCCTCAACTTCTGACACATGTGACAGTATTTGCATCAATTATGTAGTCTATGCCGCTGTGTGCGGAGGGGGGGCAGCGGGGGGACATAGAGGGGGAGACGGAGGGGGAACCGGGAGCAGAAAGGAAAGAAAAGGATTTGTGACAAGGCGCAGGAGGTAGAAATGAGAATTGCCTTTTTAAAATGCATCCTTTAGAAAATAACGTTCGGGATCGTTTATGGGAGAGCGGCGCGGCGGCACAGCTAAAGGGCTTCACTCGGCGCCGTGGAAGTCGGGGAAGCGGTTTGACACTAAACACTGGGAACGCAGTACAGTATAAATGTGAGGGGCGGGGGGGCCCGGCTCCTTTGTCCTCTCCTCTCTGTTCGTGAACATCTGCTGGACCGTCACCTGGAGACCTGAGACAGACGAGGAGGGACGCTCACTTGCGTTAGGAGAAGGACTTGAGTCTTGGAATTACCGTAGCAATGTAGAAGCTAGCTTTACACAAGCACAGTGTGCAGGAGCCAAATAAGGCTAAGGCTAGCTGCTAAGTACACTGCAGATCCTGGTCCATCCCTGCTAACATGTACATCACATTCTGCTGTCCCCAGCTGCTGCCTGACATAAGAACGTTGCCTTTGTCTTCCTGGCGAATTAAAAATACAGCAAGTCATCTCTCTCGCTATTGAAGTTCACCACACTAGATCGCTCTCATTCTAATTATAGCCCAAGTGATTCGTTGCACCTGTACCAAAGGTGTCGGTATGGCTTGAGCGTTGCCACTACATCAGGAGACGCCCAGTCGCAGCGAGCATTGTACATATTTGGCTCAGTGGGCTAACTTTTAGTCTCTGCCCTAGATACCAGCGTGGCATTTTATTTCACAGTGTCCCACCCTATTTCGTATTCCAGTTAAGTACACTTACAAATATGCTGCGCTATGGTTTCTACACACCCTCACACACACACACACACACACACACACACACGCACACACACACACACACACACACACACACCACACACACACACACACACACACACACACACACACACACACACACACACACACACACACACACACACACACACACACGTGCAAATAGACATTTATATACACACACTACTCATGCACACACTCACATTGACACGAACCCCCCACCCCCCCACACACACACACACACACGCGCCCCAGCATGACGCTGGGCCTGTCACTGCCTTTTATCCATCGTCAACCTTCAGCCGTCTGCTTTATCCGTGGTGACACTACAGCAAAGTGCTTGACTGCTTTTTGCCAACAGACTGCAACACTTTAACTGTACTTAGTCATGCGTCATTATGGCATGCTCAAAGCGGTGTGTCTGGGAACGCCTGCAGATGGTGGAGGCAGAGCCATTTGGAAGGATAGGCTCTGTGACAATGATGCTTATTGCATGAGTAAGTGTGTATGGACACAAGGGCGTAGCTGAGCAACTAGTGCTAAATAAAGGAGCTAGCAAACAACGCGGTACGAGGCATTTACAAGAGGAGGCAGGTTGCTGAATCAACATGCTGGAGGCCACACGGAGCAGCACATAGTGGGGAAAGTAGGGCTCTGTCGAGCTCTTGTTGTTGTTGATGTCGTTGTTGTTGTTGTCGAGAGGAGGTGGTCGTTAATGTAACCACACCCCCCACCATCGCCGTCACCTCCCTCGCGTTAGGATGTATTGATCAGTCATTGTTCATCACCATCGGAGACATCTAAGTTAAATAGCGACTCTGCCAGGGTCTTTCTAAAGATTTAACCCCTCCGCGTTACATTGTAGTTCCTTTGTTCTCCTGCTTTCAAATCTCGCTGCGCCGGAATCATCACAGCATAACTGTCACTTGTCACTTTCCCTTTACTTCAGCAGATAAGAAAGCTTTCACATTCAATACTCCCGTTCCACACATGGGTATTTTCCACAGATCTTTGCTGCCATTGAAAGATAAATGCTGTTAACTTCGTTTAATAGAAACCTATTCAAGGTTTCATACAATGCCCGCCTCTTTATTCTCTGTGGAAATGACGAAACCATTAGCAAAATATTCACTCACAGAGAAAGAGAATCTTATCTTTATTCTGCATGACTGTGCGGAGCTATATTCCTTTTGACATCATTATGTAAAACCAATTTCTCTTTCATATCATTTCCGCAGCGGTGAATTATCACATCTATATACTCACTATTCTTTATTGCAAAGTAGGTGGCCTAGAGGAAAATATATGCATTTGTTCCCTATGGCATTAAATATGCATATAGCTCCCTCATTTCATCGGCAATCTGTGTTATTGCTTTAAAAATTCAGGGCTACCCACCCTTCCCCTTTAATATTTAACATGACAACTTTTAAATCTGTTTTAACGTGGTGATGAAGTAATCGTCAGAATAAGATGGATTTATCACAGGTTTTTGAATCGAGATTGAGGGTTTGAAGGGTCCTTGGCTTTCCTATTTGTTTTGCAACAGTGGTAACATTAGCGACATGGACGGAAAAATCCACTTCCCTTTTTTTGTTTACACACCTTTTTACCCTCTGAGTATATCCATTCATCTTTTAACACCACCCCTCCACACCTACCCAAACACACATGAAATGCAACACAATTGAATCATTTTCACTTGTACTTTTTTTGCTGATAAAACTAGTATCGTAGGTTTTATGTTATGTTTGTAAACCGTTATCCGTCTCAAATGAAATGGGGAAATCTGTTATTCCTGATATTAACCCTCACCCCGGAATCATCAACACCCACTCAGCAGCACGCGCTGCACCGACCACTGCTCCACCAAGGTGCCGCCTCCACCACTGCAGGCCTCGATTGAGCGTCGACATGACACCGAAAAGAATCACTTGGAAGAGCAGAACAACATATAAACAGTGGAGCCCCTTAATGGAGGCTTATGGGGTCTCAGTCGCGCCGTCGCATCCCCTCAGACACGGCCTCTCTCTGGCAATCTGGCCGTGGTGGGCCCCCACTGTGGAGCAGCATGGCACTGGGACTGGGTTAACCCCCCCCCCCCCCTCTCATTAGCCCCCAGGCTGCCGTTACCTTTGGTTTGTGGCTCAAGGTTAAAGCCGTCCCAGTAGGGAGTTTAACTCGCACTGTGTTCAGGCATGGATGGCTTTTTCTCTTCTTCTTTCACCTGAAGTATGAAGACAAGTAGCGTGAGGCTGCCTCTTTTCTGCACAAAACCAGTACAGCCAGTGTCATTCACCCGTGTATCAAGTCAGCCCAGTACATCATCATTCAATTCAACGTCTTTTTTTTTACCGGAGCCACAGATTTAAAAAATTCTGCAACTCTGTAATGGTCCTTTTTCCTCCAAAGCAAGTAAATTCTGACCATTTCAACGCACGCTTCAGTTGTTTAGCATGCCCATTTTTCTGCTGACAAAAAAAACAGCTGGATGGCTTGTCACAGGAAGTGAGAATGCAGGGCCAAACTGCCAGCCCAGCTGAACACTGTATATATATATATACCTCTGACCCAGAGCCACGAAAGGGAGATTTATGAAATCCACATGTTTAATACATTTCATTTTGTCCTGGGGATTTATATCGCTTACTGCAGTATTTTAACAGCAGCGCATTATATACAAACACCTCCCCATGATGCATCCTCCACAGGAAATAAACCCTGGTCCGGCTCGGCCCCTGGGTTCATTTCCACGTTACCCTCTGTTTCTTACGCACGCTGGAGTGCTGTCATTTCTTTCTTTGCACTGAGGTGCTCGCTGCATACTGCCCTCCTGACCCTACAACACATAGGCTAATCCCCTGGTAGAACATCTGCAATTTAGACGTGGAATAACAAGATAACGGTTCATATCGGTTCTGGGGGCAGGGAATCTGACTGGTCGGGGGTCGTTCAATACAGGATTGACTTCAGCGTCTCTGAAGTGTTTTGGACCATGCTGTGTTCTTAGTCAGCAGGCGGGGGGGGGTTCAGCGTAACCAGTTTGTTGAGGCGTCTGGTCTCTAAAAACTTCACCAGACGGACAGAAGAGAGGTGGCCACATGGATTAAACCCCTGTGAGGAGTGAAATATGTGCCTTCCCAGCGTGTTGACACAGGATGAAGCATGACTTGACTTTGGCCTCTAATCGGCTAGCAGTAATCACACTGAAGTGTTTACCTGCTAATGGTGTTTCCATTTTACAGGACTTTGTGTCATCACCTTCCTATTTGAAATGCAGGAAGAAACACTCTGCCTCTCTCTCTCTCTCTCTCTCTCTCTCTCTCTCTCTCTCTCTCTCTCTCTCTCTCTCTCTCTCTCTCTCTCTCTCTCTCTCTCTCTCTCTCTCTCTCTCTCTCTCTCTCTCTCTCTCTCTCTCTCTCTCTCTCTCTCTCTCTCTCAATCTCTCTCTTCACGTTGTGTTTGTAACCTAAGGGGCGAGTGAATAAAGGCTCTTGTCGTTTGAACACGAGCCATGAAGGGTAACTAAATAGAAGATTGGAAGAGCATCTGAGAGAAACATGAGAAGAAACCCAAGAAACTTAAAAATCAGGAAGAAAATGGCTCTGCTGGGTAACAGAATCACTAAAATGACTTTTACATTTGCAACACATTTGCATTTCCTCATTTGGCATACACCTTTATCCGAAGCGACGTACAGTGACAGATAAGAACAACGAGAGCACTTAAACAGATCTGGTTGCTACAGAAACAAACGTTGCCCGGCCTGGTACTAGCGCAGAGTTGCCACAGAAAGATTTGGTATGGCTAAATGCTCGGCTGCCATCTAAGATGCTTTCAAGGGAGATGGCTTATGACTAGCCATGTCAGAATGTATGAAAAGCTGATCATGCTGCTGTCAACCTCTGCACCTGGAGGGAATAAATCCAGCTCACCTCTGCCTTCATTCAGCAGAGTGCAGCGGACAACACTGTTGTTAGGCTCGCCCGCTCTGTTTATTGTCTTGTTTTATGACCAGGAGAAGGATGGGCTGGGCTGTGGGTGTACGTCCAGGTCTTCAGTCTCTAGAGTCGGCCGCTGTTCCCGTTGGTCCCTGCTGAGTAACGCATGGTAAAGGAAGCCATTGATATACGTTGATATATCTATATCTACATCTATCTCTATCTCTATATCTATCATTTGTATCCATATGTATATGTGTATTTATACTTAGAGATATACATATATGTATATAAAGGTATATAGATGTATCAATAGATATAGATACATGTATAAATGTAGCTTCTAGTTTTCCAGTGCAGTTGAGTTGGTATTATACAAAAACAAAGATGGATGCTCAGCCCCAGCCTCAGCTCCCCCTGACTAATCTGAACAACTGCAGCGGCAGATAATGAATTTCCCCGGCACAGTGTCACCGAGCATAGTGTGATCCCCGACCACTTCTAAACCCATCCAGCAATATTTACATGATTTTTCACTTTTTGAATAAACCTCTTTTCCCCCCCACTGCGAGGGTATTGAACTCTCTTCACACGAGATGTCATCTTAACCAAAGCTTATTAAAAAGATGGACATCAAAGTTGCGGATGCCCATTCATCTTGCGGCGCTCTAATTGGCCACCACAGGCAAGAGAACAACTAAGTCCAAAATAGGAGGCGGCGTCTCGCTGTTGGGCTAAAGAACAGCTTTTTATTTGGCCCTTTTTATATTTTGTATTTCTTTTAAGTCCTCTCAGTGGATTCATGCCCGATAAATTCCACAATATAAACGAGAGCTGTGTGCTTTTCAAGAGGGGAGCGTGGCATTCCTTTAACAAATAACATGTAATATAATATGAAATGTGATACGGGGAATTAAAGGCCCATTTCTCCTCCTAGGGGAAGTGCTTTTGGCTGGTTTGTTGGTTGTGTGCGCGCAGGCCTCATCGTCGTCCACCTGACCTGGCCGCTGCCGAGCCTTGTTGACGACGCAAGGAGGCTGCTATATGAGGCTGAGGCACCAGGCGGCTCACAAAGGTCATACAGCAGGAAGCAGACTAGGATTACATTCTGCGTTAGCTCCAGCTATAGTGTTTCCTCCCCTCGCCAGGAAAATAAACTTTTGTTATTTTCAACAGGGGGGGGATCTGTGGTGGTGGTGGTGTGTTTTTGTGGGGTGGGGGGGGGGGGGGGTCACTTTCTACTTCATCATCATCACACCCAACGTCTAAGGCCCCCCGGAAGGTGAAAAAAAAAAACTCTGCGATGATTTCCACTCAAGTGGACAATATAAACAGAAAAACAAAGTCAGTAATTGCCCACACGCAGTCACCGAACGCCATCAAGCGCCCGCGCTCTCATTAACCTGGCACCTAATTATCCGCCCGCAGTCTTGAGTCCTGACAAGCCCTGCTGTCTCCAACGGCCACTCCCCGTCTACCGCCGGCGCGTGGTGTGTTGTGGTTGTTGTCGCGGTGGGCGCCGGGCGCTGTACTGCAGTCACTGCTCGCGTGCTGTCTCTCCGTCCTCCGTGTTTGTGTCAACGCTGACAACGGCCCACTGAAGAAAAAAAAAACGCAAGAAAAAGCGGCAGAGAGAAAAAAAACAAGTCAGCCACCAGCGGTGGTGGCGGTGAGGCGGCGGGAGAGAGGGTGGTGGCTGGGCGCCATTAGGTACGGCGGAGA
>OLKM01000105.1:480230-517097 GCA_900291075.1 Melanogrammus aeglefinus
CCCCTCTGTGACGCCCACCTTAAGAAAGAGATGACCTTTGCAAACATTGGCAGAAAATAAATTCTGTTTCGATTAGTTAGCTTTGGGAGACCTTTGCGGATCAATGCAATTAGATGAACAGTGTGTCGATGCGTAGCTGAACCGGGGGGGGGGGGGGGGGAGCAGGTATTGGAACCGGGCTCTGGCAGCGTGGAGGGAGGAGTAGGAAAAAGAGGGGGCCCGGCGACGGAAGCGGTATCAGACAGCGTTTCTCGGGGACAACGCAGGGCGGCAGTCGCTCTCAGACATGGTCAAGTGCACCGCCATAGATCAGCGATACTTAATTAATTAACTGCTATACTCGACAATCTCTGGGTGGAACCGCTGAATGCAAAAGTGCCATGCTGGGCACAAACAAACAGAGGAAGAGGAGAGGAAACAGAATGGACTCTGTGATGAGCGCAGCTCTCTCACGTCTGACAGTGGAGTGGAGTCCGTACAGCGAGAGAGAGAGAGAGAGAGAGAGAGAGAGAGAGAGAGAGAGAGAGAGAGAGAGAGGAGAGAGAGAGAGAGAGAGAGAGAGAGAGAGAGAGAGAGAGAGAGAGAGAGAGAGAGAGAGAGAGAGAGAGAGAGAGAGAGAGAGAGAGAGAGAGAGAGAGAGAGAGAGAGAGAAGAGAGAGAGAGAGAGAGAGAGAGAGAGAGAAGAGAGAGGAGAGAGAGAGAGAGAGAGAGAGAGAGAGAGAGAGGGAGAGAGTTAGTAGCCCTGGCTCTTCAGCAGACCACATTAACCCAGCAGGGCTCTGCCTTTATGGCTCTCCTGCTCACACTTCAGTGATGAGAGTAAACAAGCGCTGGGCCAAAGGTCAACTAAGCCCCCAGAATGGCGGGGGGAGTTGGGGGTGGCTGCCCGGAGGCTGTGCTTGCATCACTGTCAGAGCTTCAAGCAGGGAGTGATGTATGGGGCAACCGCAACTGCCCCCTTTACCCCCCAAACGGGACGCGGGTAAGATCAGAACCAGAACTACAGGGGCCTTCTCTATCTGCTGTAATATTGTTGTTTGCGTTTCCTTGGATTTCAATTAAAATGAAGAACTATTGTTGAGTCTGGATTACATAGCAAACCTTTCTCTGTGGGCTACGATTACCCTAATATTACTGCTTTTCCTAATAGTATTATAACTATATAACTACTAGTACTACTAAAGTCATTTATGCTGTCACTCTTTCTATATCACTGCTATTACTACCACTACTCAAACTACTATTGCTACTTCAACTATGACCACTACTACTACCACAACTTCCACTGCTATTCCCAGTACTGCTACCACCACTGCTGCTACTCATTGTTTTTACCACTTCTAATAATAAAATGATATATATATATACGGCGTGCAACGGCCTGCCATCGTTCATCTTAAGCCCTATATAGGCCTACAGTGTCCCTTCACAGAGCTCCCTATAGGGAGGCTTCTCCAAGGTGACACGGCACTGGGAATAGTGCCCGGGATTAATCCCACTCTCGCTGCGGATGTGGATTACAGCTTCCAGTGGCGACCAAACTTGTTTTAATACCCGTATCGTCAGACAAAAACAGGATAAAGAGTTTAAGACGCCAAGCAGCCTCGAATGTGACTACAGGCTTTCAAAGTTACCATACAGATTTGTCAACCACACGGCAAATTAAAGATATTATCTGGCTCAAAGCCTATTTTATTTTATTTTTTCTCGTGGGGGTAGTGTGATGATGCGGAGGTCAGACAGTAAACCCACTATCTTAAGCTCCTCCGTATGGAGTATTTCAGACAACAACAGAAACCTGGGAGAGGAGGAGAAAAGAGGTGGCTAAGTTCAGTGGTTTTGTTTTTTTTTATCCGCGTGCGGTTAATACTTTCTCCCGACCAGGGTGCAACTTCGGTCGCGGAAGTTTGCATGAAATCCCGTCGGCATGGCAACATGTCCATTTAAACAGGCCTTGGGGGTGGCGGGTTGGCGGGGTGGGGGGGGGTTGAGCGGCGGCGTCCAACCCCGCCGTATTTGTTATGAATGGCTTTTCCACAGCTGCTGTGACAAACACACCTAGGCGGAGTCCTGCCGGGCGCCTCTGTTTCTCCAGGCGGCGCAGTAATCATTTTTATCCCGCTGATTTCCCAAATAGAAATGGACACGTATGATAAAAATGTCATGGCCACTCGGCATGTCTGCGGCCCTAACAGGATTACATGTCACTTTCTAATGTCTCGTGCTGCTTTTCCTTTACCCTGAATGGCCACATTATAGCACACGGGAACTTCGGGGTAATATATGGTGGGAGACAAGTAGCTCTTTATGGCCTGTGATTATTTGGTTTGAATGAAACCGGTGATTTATGCCCATTTAGCTGAAAAGCCCTGTAAATTCCCCCGGCTGCATTTCCCTTGGATGGAAAGTGAGTGAAGTGAAAGTGACAACTGGGTTTGGTGTGGAAATGTGCACTGCGTTGCAGAGTTATATTTAATATACCTGACATGAGGAACGGACCGCCTCCCACCGCAGCAACTGGGTGTGGGGGGTGGGGGGGGAGCGGAGGCTTGTGTTGAATCAGAGGGGAGGGTATAAATACTTCCTCAGGGGTCGGGCGTTAGCGAACACTAATGGTGAGTACACAGGGGCGCCGATATTACAAGATGTTTGAGAGGTGTCGCCAGGCGCCTGCTGGTGAGCGTTTGAGTCGTCGTCGCGGTCGCGGCGGGAAGAGGGAGAGGATCTCTGAGGTCTCCGTGAGTCTCGTGGCGTGGCGAGCGGGGGTTATGGGCCGGCTGCTGCCCACGCAGCCTGTGATGATGTGGGCCAGAGGCAGTGGACCAGAGGCATACTTGTCCCCTGGGATGGCTTGGCCGGGCCCGGCCTGATGGACCCATGTCCCAGCATCTCAGTGTCTCCGCCACAAATAGCCACATTCATCTGCTCCTCTCAGACCATTACACACAAAGGACTTTGGGCCAGCGGCTCCACAAATAGAATCAGATGTGTCGGTGGTGTGTGTTGGCGGCACACATGAAGCCAAACACGTTGATGAAGATGAGAACTAGTAACGGCCCAAATTTCTGGATTGCAAATTCAGAGTTGAAAGATGGTATTTTCGCTCTGTGCTGGGGGATGGCACAGAAGGAGTGTGTGTGTGTGTGTGTGTATTGGTGGGGGGGGGGGGTCACTGGTCAGGCCATGGTGGAATTGTCTCTGATTGCATGGCCACTGGTCGGCACAACACAGCCACTAATCTTCTTGTTTTGAATCCCGGGCCTAACCATTCCTTAATGAAGCTGTAATGAGCTGTTGAAAATCCTTCAATTGCGCAGGGGGGGTTATTGAATTGAAACAATCCCCGGTAATCACAGAGTCGGAGTGGCCAGTCAGTCTCTGCTGCCCGTCCAGCAACAGTCTCCTTCAGTTTATTGGAGTGGATTGCGACAAGCCCATTGCAGACTTTTTGGACAGCCTCTCTCTCTGTGCTGTGTGGTGTGTAGGGGGGTGAGGGGCTGGTGTTATGAGGGCATTATTGGTGTCTGCAGGGCAGGTGCAGCTCCTGTGCTAACTGCAGGGTTGCCTGATTACAACTCGTCGACAGATTGGCTTGACGAGAACCCCAGAGTACACGCACAGCAGGCCCTGGTGACAAAAGCACACGCTTAAAGTGGAATTGTAGATTTTTAGAGCCTTATTGTCGTCACTGTGATTAGCGCCTCTTGCGGATTCACTTTAAAATTAGGACTGCAGAGCAAAACAGGGCATCCTGTGCCCTGTCGAACAAACAAATACAGACAAACAAAACCAAAACAAACCCAAAATACCCCAGCTCTGCTCTCCCCAGCTAGTTCCCAGTGTCTTCCCAGTGTGTCAACGAGGGAGGCGCACGCTAGAGGTATAGCTCTCTGTTTAGCATCCTTTCACGGTGGAAGTGCCACTTCACCATTGAGCATTTGTCAGTTTATGGATGTTGCTGTCATGTGAGGCTCCCCGTACACAGGGTGTGCAGTGCACTGTGTGAATAAAAGAGGGAACAGGCATGGTAGACACAGGCGACAGGAACACAACGCAGACACGCGAGGTAACAAACCCGTGGCAGCGAACCTCCTCCCACTACTCTACAGTAGAGGCACTACGGAAAACCACTTTCTTATTAATCGTCTTTGGGAAGGCCTTCATCGAAAAAAAATGAAAGTTGTAAAGAGCTGTATTGGTTTTAAATGAACGATCTAGCTTCATTATGTTAGGAAGTGTTAGCTACTGTGTTAACCAAGGTTTATGATGATTTACATTTTTTTCTTTCTTGCCTGAAAGAATATGCCCAGGTGTAAGCTATGATTATGCCAAGCACTTTCCCGTCTGGTGTATTCCTCAATTAAACCAGGAGCAGGATTTGATGATATTTATTCCAGTTTCTATGGAGACGTGGCTCCAAATACCCAGTGCTGTAATTCACCCCTCCCATAAGCTTACCCTGCTCTTCGCTGGCTGAGCTCTCTGCTCAATCTATTCTGGGAAAGGCCCTGCCAGTAGGACTTAAGCTTAAACTGAAATTCACCATCATCACTTAGCCAATTTTTTAAAAACCTAATTAATTCCATTGAGATCACAGCGAGAGAGTGTGTGTGTGTGTGTGTGTGTGTGTGTTGTGTGTGTGTGTGGGTGTGTGTGGGTGCGCGTGTGCGCGTGTGTGTGTGTCTGTGTGTGTGTGTGGGTGTTGTGTGATTGTTTATGCTAATGCACATTTTCTAGCATTTAATCAACATCAATTATTTAGCTATGTCTCTTGTTTCTCAGAGTGTCTCTTTCATTTAACTGGCATATAAACCAGCATTATGATAGTAATAATAATATCAATAATATTAATAGCAAAAAAAAGTTGTGGTAGTAGCGTTATCCATGTGATCTATCAGTTTTTTTCCACGTCAGCAGCACACATTAAAACCAATGTGTCCTCCCTCCCTCCCCGTCTCCCCCCCCTCCCTCCCCACCCCTCCCCCCTCCCCCTCCTCTTCTGGTTTACCCCGACAGGTCTCAGCATCCGCGGGGCTCAGGAGGAGGACCCCCCGGATCCCCAGCTCATGCGGCTGGACAACATGCTGCTGGCGGAGGGTGTGTCGGGGCCGGAGAAGGGCGGGGGCTCGGCGGCGGCCGCGGCGGCGGCGGCTGCAGCGGGCGGGGCCGGGGACAACTCCATCGAACACTCGGACTACCGGGCCAAGCTCACGCAGATCCGACAGATATACCACACGGAGCTGGAGAAATACGAACAGGTAGGGGGGGAGCGCCGGGGAGAACGCTAGAACCGGCACGAGGTTGAGGGTTTGAAGCCCAGCATGCCTCGTCCAGCTCATTGATCCACAGGTCAAACAAACAACGATATTTACTTTGGGTAAAAGCGACATGACTCAGTAGTAGTGCTACACTGCGAGCCACTGAGAACTCAGAAATAGACAGAAATACACACTATAAAGATGGACAAAGTTACACCTGTAGTCTGTTCAATTTTGCATTTCTGAACTACATCATTTGTTTGGATTTTGCGTTGTCATTTAGCAAAGCTAACTAAAATGTATTGCTTCTTTTATTGTTAATTTATTCACACTTTTCAACTTCAGAGTAAAGATAATGGCTATGGTGTACCATTTTAGATGTCCTTTTCAGCTTACCACAGATATATATTAGGTTACTAATTTTGCTTAACATTTAATATTGTTTTGAATAAAAGACAAGGCAGTTTATATTCATATTTGGTATGTACAGGTTGCCTACTTCAAATCCCATCTGTTGTCTTCAGACCATTTAATTTGGGTTTCACCAGACTCATGTTTATAAGGAAAATCCCAACACCATAGATAAAATGCTTACATTAAAAACACTGCTCAGCTAATCAGTTAGTACTTCAATCAAGGCTGCCAATCATGCAGGACGGGACTGTGGGTAGAGTGGTGGAAGGGGCCTCAGAGTTGCCTTAGAAAGCCAGTAAATTAGGCTAATTTACCCGGTGCACTCTAAGAGACGAGGGGACTGGGGCCAAGTGCATCTTTCTTAGGGGTGTTTCCAGGTTTTAATTATCTAAATGTAAATACTTAACGCATTTTACTTAGAGTAATGAGGTAAAGTGTGCACTACGTGAATTAGTTATTCTAATGAATCATGTATGAACTACTGGTTCAACGCAAAGCTTGTTTGATTTCTCTGGCCACATTAGGCCCGCGATAAATTGCAAATCAGCATCGGCATTCTGAGATGGCTTCACCTATTATGTCCTCAAAGGAACTTACAAACAGTAGCTCAGTGGATACTTCTAGGAGCAAGTACTGACCATTATCCAATGTGAATAATAATGTATTCCCCACTTTTTTATTAAATGTTGGTTACGGTTAGAAAATGCCCTCCATGTTTCTTTTAGACCACCATCTTGTCTTCTCCAGCACCATCTTGTCTTCAACAGCAACTGAGGCCTTTGTTTGTGTTCCTCTGATCTCCGTCTCGGCAGGCGTGCAATGAGTTCACCACCCATGTGATGAACCTGCTGCGGGAACAGTCGCGCACGCGGCCCATCTCGCCCAAGGAGATCGAGCGCATGGTGGGCATCATCCACCGCAAGTTCAGCTCCATCCAGATGCAGCTGAAGCAGAGCACCTGCGAAGCCGTCATGATCCTGCGCTCAAGATTCCTTGATGCCCGGTCAGTGCACTGTGTGTGTGTGTGTGTGTGTGTGTGTGTGTGTGTGTGTGTGTGTGTGTGTGTGTGTGTGTGTGTGTGTGTGTGTGTGTGTGTGTGTGTGTGTGTGTGTGTGTGTGTGTGTGTGTGTGTGTGTGTGTTTGTGTGTGTGTGTGTATTTGTGTGTTTGTGTGTGTGAGACAAAGTAGCTGAACTTGATTTCTAACACAGCTCTGACTTGTGTTGCATAAACAAAGCGGAGACAAGGAGGGCAATTTCAAATCTGTTTCGAGTTGTGTTTATTTCTTTCTTTCGTGTGTGTGTGTGTGTGATTTGTGAGACAAAGTGTGCTGTGTGTGTACTGCAGAGATGCACAATGTTCATTATGTGCATGTATCCGTGCATGATCCATTTTCAAGACAATCATGGCCTAGCACCTGAGAGCAGTTAAGACCAAATGAAATGGGGGACCAAGTCATGTGTAATGGATGGCGGCGAGGTCATCAGCAGGTGTTCTGGATTACTGTAATCACTAACAGTTTGGTACATCCCAGCTCCGCAGAGAGCGAGGGAGAGAGAGAGACAGAGAGAGAGAGAGAGAGAGAGAGAGAGAGAGAGAGAGAGAGAGAGAGAGAGAGAGAGAGAGAGAGAGAGAGAGAGAGAGAGAGAGAGAGAGAGAGAGAGAGAGAGAGAGAGAGAGAGAGAGAGAGAGAGAGAGAGAGAGAGAGAGAGAGAGAGGAGAGAGAGAGAGAGAGAGAGAGAGAGAGAGAGAGAGAGAGAGAGAGAGAGAGAGAGAGAGAGAGAGAGAGAGAGAGAGGGGAGGGAGGGAGGGAGAGGGAGGAGGAGAGGAGAGAGAGAGAGAGGAGAGAGAGAGAGAGAGAGAGAGAGAGAGAGAGAGAGAGAGAGAGAGAGAGAGAGAGAGAGAGAGAGAGAGAGAGAGAGAGAGAGAGGGCGAGGGAGAGAGAGAGAAGAGAGAGAGAGAGAGAGAGAGACAAGAGGGAGAGAGAGAGAGAGAGAGAGAGAGAGAGAGAGAGAGAGAGGAGAGAGAGAGAGAGAGAGAGAGAGAGAGAAGAGAGAGAGAGAGAGAGAGAGAGAGAGAGAGAGAGAGAGAGAGAGAGAGAGAGAGAGAGAGAGAGAGAGAGAGAGAGAGAGAGAGCGAGAGCGAGAGCGAGAGAGAGAGAGGGTCCGGGCCAAGCAAGCCATGTGGAAGCACATTTCCCTGCCCACCGCCTATGTGAGGTGCGGTAAACAAGGGGAAATAAGCAAATGCTCAACAACACGATAAGTAGTGCCCTTGGGAGGGGGAGCCCAGATCTAGTTAGAGCGCCTTGCTTTGTTTCTGCAGAGGAACCCCAGGGCCCGGGCACTTCAAGAAACAATGCTCAACTGTGCATGGCATGATTTCTATAATGCACCGAGATGCACTTGGACTGGGCTTTGTGCTCCACGAGCGGCGCCCACCCATCCGCTGCCCTAAACTCCACACATTACACGCTTGGACTGGGCGGGCGCAGACCCACACACCCAACGAGACGCTGTGCGTGTCCCTACACTCACTCAGTGTGTTTGTGTGTGTGTGTGAGTGTTTTCTCTTGTCACTTTATTGGTAGCGGTAAGTGTGCCGATGAGACTCTGGGAGCAGTGGCTGACATGGGGTTCCTAGGGGCCCTCGTGAAGCCCATTTCTCATTATTTTCACCATTTATGTGGGAGATTGATTGTGTAATTTGACCAATCCAAATGAATGAGTTAATGCCATTCTCGCTAATAAGACCGCTCTGCCCCCCCCTCCCCTTTCTCTCTCTCTCTCTCTCTCTCTCTCTCTCTCTCTCTCTCTCTCTCTCTCTCTCTCTCTCTCTCTCTCTCTCTCTCTCTCTCTCTCTCTCTCTCTCTCTCTCTCTCTCTCTCTCTCTCTCTCTCTCCTCTCTCTCTCTCTCTCTCTCTCTCTCTCTCTCTCTCTCTCTCTCTCTCCCTCTCCCTCTCTCTCTCTCTCTCGTTCTTGTTTTTTCTTCCTCACCCAGGCGGAAAAGGAGAAACTTCAGCAAGCAGGCGACGGAGATCCTGAACGAGTATTTCTACTCACACCTCAGCAACCCGTACCCCAGCGAAGAGGCTAAGGAGGAGCTGGCCAAGAAGTGCAGCATCACAGTCTCCCAGGTGGGTAGCGCTCCTCCCTCTCTCTTAACTGTGCCTGCTGGGTAATCAGGGTGCAGGAAGGCCAGGAGAGCCTGGAAGGATAGCCACCGTAGGTCAGGATGCACAAGACACGCCGTCCTTTACCTAACCCTCACATGGTGACTGCCCTAATGATGCTTCAGTCAGGGCTGCCCCCAACAACCCCCCCCCCCCCCCCCCCCCCCCGCCCCCCAGTCAGTCACAGCAGGGCCACAGGGAGAGGGGGAGCTCCCCTTCAGCTCGGCCCTCAATCAGAGCACTAGTCTGGGCCTCGGTGATCGGCCCGTGCTGCATGGCTCCCTTGCCATTTTCTCTCTCATCCCCATCTTCCACGTGTGCCATCTCTCTTACCTGTTCAGTCACTCAGAGCAGTTCATTTACATATTAATGAAAGGAAATGGCTCTTGCTTAATATTTAACTAGGTATACATTTTGCATAATTACTCAGATAATTATTTAGAAATATAGATACTAAGTTACAATGGCCAACAAATGACCTAAAAGGGGCGTTATCTGGTAGATCTTTAGATTTATTTGATGTATTTCTTTTATTACAAGATAAATTCCCAATTGATATCAATTAAGCCTAGTTGGCTAACAGAAGGCATTATCCCTCACTCCCATCACCCATACCCAAAAATATCAACCTCATGTATAACTGTTATCATATTGTCAATTATTTACATTAGTCTCGATTTTTGAACTGTTATGTTTCCATGGTGATCCTCACTTGGCACGATTGTCTGATTTCTCTCAGACCAAGTATAACTATCTGGGCAGTACAATGTTGATTGTGTCTGTGTGGGGCGTGGTGTGGAGGGGATACTGAGTGTAGCGTCGTGAGGAGTCAGAAACTGTAAAAGCCCATTCTTTTTTGCCTTCAGGGGGTGGGCAGCACCATCACAGTGTCACAGGTATGTCATGACTTCTCCTGATCCAACTGTTGTTTTTTTCTCCATCCTTTGTTTCTCTTTGTTCTTCCCTGTATATGTGCGCTGTCACCAGTCAGTCCCTCCCTGCACTGCACACACACACACACACATACACACACACACACACACACACACACACACACACACACACACACACACACACACACACACACACACACACACACACACACACACACACACACACACACACACACACACACACACACACACACACACACACACACACACACACACACACACACATACACAGGGCCCTCCTCCCCCTTCACCTCCCACTCCGTCCTGGGACACCGCTAATGCTAGCACACAAGTTTATCTCACTCTATACTCCTTTCCCCTTCAAACGAAACAAAATATGTATATTTATAAATATATATATATATATTGTTCACCCTTTGGCTGCCATTACGAGAAGTACTCAAAGTATTTTGAGTAATTACGGAATGCATTTAGAACACACCCATGTCACATGTGCGTTAAACTATGTTACATGTTATACATGATTTCTTTCTTTGTTTCAACTTATGCTGTATGATTTGTATAACCTTCAGCGTACATTGTTTTGGTTTTTGTTTGTGGTAGAGCCTCTTCTAGTTCTGTCCTCTTGAAGATGCACCCTGTGTTTTTGTTATGTTGTCCCCCCCCCCACCCCCCACACCTCTTCTAAACGTACAATCTGTGCTTCTTCGTGATTGGCCCCTAACCCTCACTAATCAAAAGTCTTATCGCTTAAAGAGCCTCTCTAACACCAAGCCAACGACGAAGCCGCCGCCGCCCCCCCCCCCCCCCCCTCCCCGCTCTGAGAACAAATCATCCTATGCAGAAGTGTGCAGAGGGGCTTTTTAAGGAAACTCACTTGAAACTCATCTCAAGCCCCATTAGCCGAGCTCTCCCCTGGCCAGCAGGGAGGGATGCACAGCAGACTCTCTTATTGACTTATTCTTAGCTCCGTGGCTCGTCGTAAGTGAGAAACACATTCTTAAGGGCTCAACAGGATGCCAAGCCTACAGTAAAGTGTGATATCATTAAGTCCACAGCAGAACGAACGGCACAGCGTTCTCTCTGATTCACACGCCTCTCACTGGAGCTATTCTTGAGGCTGGAACACACAGCGGCTCGTCTTTGTGCGAGCCCAAACACATTGTCCATCGATGGATACATAACCCACGGTGGTGGTCGGTAGTCGGAGTAGCTGTGTGACCCTATGTGGTGGCACGGCAACCTTGATTAAAACATTATTACAGATTAAATTCTTAACATGCTGGCAAAATCCATGTTAAGTACCTTAGACAATATTAACATACATTATTATATTGTTTTTAAGCCTGCTTGCACTGAGACCCATATCATCCTATTTTTATTATTTTACGGGCCACAAGAAAGTCAAATGTCTATGGCCTCTATGGCGTCTATTTCCTTTACTTCATCTTTTGGAGGATTCTAATGCACACAAGGGAAGGTCTATTGAATTGTACAGATATATATTGAATATTCAGTAATGGATGTTATGTTTGCCAATGTTTGCATTTATCGCTGCCATTTTCTGTAGGACAGCTGTGCTACGTAGCTAAACAAAGGGCTCGAGATGAGATGGCCATGGTTGGGGGTCAGGGTTTATGGACGCGCCAGAGGCCATGACTCATTCAATCTCCAGACAGGTGATAGGAGAGATGGCTGTTCTTTTAATGCGCAGAGGAAAACCTGCTAAGATCAGACCAAAAAGCAGCCTTACTTACGTAGAGATGGATTTACATCTCACAAACATCAGTAACATTACCCTGGCAATTGACAGACACTTATCAATATTTCACATCATTATAAATCCTCTGAATAAGAGAGCCTTGAGTAAATATTTTTTTTATTAATGTGCTATGTATAATTGATGGGTGGGGCGGCCACCTTTGTACGTGTAATTAAGAATAAACTCAGACAGGGTTTGGTAACCATACAATCATAAACATGTCGTACGGTTATTTTCATTGACGGCAGGCACGCAATGGCCTGGAATAGGTTGGAAACGTCTGAATTATTAAGCACACAGTGCCTCTCGCAGCGAGCCCTGGTGTCGTGTTCATCCAAAGGGGCTCGCGCAGTGGTCATTATACAACTGCAGCCTCCGAGGTTGCCGAGGTCAGGTAATCCAGTCTCACACCCTGGGCCCCCCCGCGACACAGAGAAGTCAATTGAATGCACGGCCTGGCACAAGATAAAAGTGAATTAGTTCTGTAGATTGGCTTTGTGGAGCCCACCTCACACAGCACAGCCCAGCGCCTGCTCAATGTTTCGCTGAACCTGGGAATCACTACAGCCACAGAGTTCAGTGGGCAGGAGAGAAATGTGTGCAGGAATGAGGAATGGTGGCAGAATACCAAACATTTCATCGGGGCTTGCAATAACACACCATACAGTGGGGGGGAGATTGTTGTCACTGGGCCAACGTTCGACCACGTCATCAGATGTCAATGATTAATCTGCAACTTCTTCATCAAGCGCTATAGGACTCCATTACAACTGCCACAGTTGATCACAGCTATATCTGGTTAAGACAATATTGTCTGATTAATGGCAAAACTGGTCTCATCAGTCAATGTCACCCATCAGCACGGCTGCTGTAAAAACACCATGATGTGAAAAGGCAGATTTTGCCAATTTTGCTGAAGCAGTTTTGTTGCATTTTTAAAGGCGTTTTAAGCATTCCCCTGACATGGCAACACTTAAGACTCAAAGAGACTGATTAGGCCAGTGATGCATTTGCTATAGGTTGCCTCAGCGTTGAGGGGGCTTTCTGTGGGCGGCAAGTGGGCTCCTGGTGTATCCTCTGTGGCCCTGGCTTCCTCTACAAGCAGGTTAAGTAAAACGGATGATGGCCAGAGCTTTCATTGCTTCCAATTAAACCTTGCTTGTTAGTTTAACCTCTAGGTAAACCCATCAAACAATTGATGTCAAGGAAGCCCTGCCAACAGTAGGGCCTCGCCTGAATGGTCATTAATTTTAATTGCCTGGATATTAAAGATTTAGAGCACAGAGACATGCCGGACGGAAATGATCTGATGTCCTGCAAAGGCAGTCTATATTATTTATTTATTTCTATATTTATTTTTTCCCTTTTTTCGCGGCGCACCACTGGCGGGCAAGGCTGAAGATATTAAAATTTAAGCACACGGGGTGGAAATTAAATAAAGCGTCATTATGGGCAGCTGTTCTTCGGCTGGTCCGGCCGTGGGGGGGTTGGGGGGGTGGTGGGGGGGGGCTGTGGATGGGGTGGGGGGGGGGGCTGTGGATGGGGTGGGGGGGGGGGGCAGAAACAGCAACAAGGCACCTTAATTTATAGGACCATTAAAAACAAGCATCATCGCATTATTATTCCATTGTTATTGCAGGGAAGCAGCCCTCCAACACAGGGCTTCCACCCTCCCAAGACTGGCTGCTCCCTGACTTGTGGCGAGGCCGATGTCCTTCTGTTTTAATGCCCTCCCTTAATTAGCAGCGAGCCATGGTTAAAACGAAATATACACCCTTCCCTTACGCCACCATGATGTCAAGCCTCGGGTAGTAATGTTTCACCTTGGTAAATATTTACATTGTCCTGCGTATGTATATCAATATGAGTTCATGAATATTCAACTCCGACCGTAACTCTAGCGATAAATTATTGGGTGGCAATAATCGTTAACGGGCTTTTACTCATCGACTCGTCGCCAAAATAGATTGTGTCCCCGAAACTCAGATGATGTCGACGGTGGGTCTGAAGGAGGTTTTGAAAGAGGAATAATACTATTTCTGGAATTAAAACCACAACCATCTCTTGCTATGTGATAGGAAAGAGTCAAAGTCAACCTTGCAGACATGTGTGTGTGTGTGTGTGTGCAGTGGGACCGGGGGCCCCTAGTGTGTTGGTTTCATCCAGAGACAAAGAGAGAGCAAGTCAGGACCCCCCCCCTTGTCTGGGAGAGACGACACAAGTGATTCCTGATTATGGCTTAATTAGCTAGCGTACCCAGTGGACATTACAGCACAGGGGCTGGGAATTGGGTGCTTGATGGACCCAAACATGACATCTTGAAACAATCTCACTGCTCAGTGCACAATGCTGTGTGGCTGCTTGACGTCTCTGACTCCTCCCCGCCTCTCTCCCTCCTTCCCCTCTCTCTCTCTCTCTCTCTCTCTCTCCCTCCCTCTCCCACTCCCCGTCCCGCCCCCCCTCTCCAAATCATTCCCCCCCTCCTCCCCCCCCTTTAACCACCACAGGTGTCCAACTGGTTCGGCAACAAGCGGATCCGGTACAAGAAGAACATAGGCAAGTTCCAAGAGGAAGCCAACCTGTACGCCGCCAAGACTGCAGTCACTGCGGCGCACGCAGCCGCCGCGGCCGTTCAGAACAGCCAGACCAACTCCCCCACCACCCCAAACTCCGGTAGGCGCCCCCTCCTCCGCAGCAGCAGCACATAGACACATGAACCCAGCCCCCCCCGGCCCAGAGAGGATAGGAAAAACACCCCCCAAACCACCGATCGCCCCGCCAAACCCCCCCGCCATGACCGCCTTCCCCCACACACGCCTACCTGCCGCACCCACTCATGCATCGTTCACACAGCCCGCCGCAAGAGTGACAGGCACTCGGGTCCCCCCCCCCCCCGCCGCCGCCCCCCTCGCACCCCCGGCCCACTCCTCCTCCCCCAGCTCGGGGGATCGCAGTGTCTCCTGTCTCGGGAGGAAAACAGTTGACGGCGAGCATGCAAACTCATGCATAACAATAGCGTTCCTGACTTGTGAACTGAGAACACGCGTGTTCTGTTTGGGTTTTTGTTTTTTTTGTACACATGGGGGGATAGGGTGGGGGGGGGTGGGGGATATGGGGGGGGGGGGCTTTGAGGGGTGTCAGGGTTGAGGATAAAATAGTGAATGATGTCATGGGGCGTTTTCCGTATCGCTCGGCTGTTCTGCCTCAGCCTCCTGTGTGGTCCTGTATGGGCATGGAACTCCACCGAGGGGCTTTGACTTTACACTAAAGCAGGAGCGTCATTGTCTCGGCAGTCAGAGGGGGGGGGGGGGAGGAGGAGGTTATTCTAAATCAATACGTAATAAAAGTCCCCCGCCCCCCCCCCCCCCCTCCCCCCACTCCGGCTTCAGTTCGCATGAATGTTATTTTTTGGGTGGAGGCACCGGGAGCATGCTTTGGTCCGATGTGTTTGAAGTTCATGCCATGCTGAGTGTATACGGTGCAGGTATATGAGCACCGCTGGGAAGGTGTGGTAAGCTCACCAAGTGGTCCCCTTTCTCTCGCACCCAGGATTCCAGATGAAAGATGAGGAGTTTCAGCTGGATTCTGCCGAGAGCAAAAACACTCTTTTAACCAACATGTTCACTGGTACTACTCTTTTCATAAGCTTCCTTGTTTGTTCCTCTCGTCATCTGCCGTGTGTTCTGCCCAGTGCCATTATAGATAGTGGTGTAGTCGAGTGGCTGATGTGGCACATCTGGGCCCGTATGCAAACACCTGTACACCCAAAGTCCCCCCCCCCGCATCCATCATCCTACCCTCCCAACAATCACAAGCATTCCTTCCTCAGTGGTGGTGTTCATCCTCTTCTTCTTCGTCTCATTCTGGCCCTTTCTTCTCCGCCATCGTTTGTAGTCTGCTTGCTTTTTCCGGGAGTTTTTCGTCCCTCATTCCAACATGTATGTCTCCATCCTCAGCTTGGCGTCGCCAACAGGCAACCTCGGTTGGTTGTGTTGTGTGCGTGCGTGTGTGTGTCTGTGTGTGTGTCTGTAGCTCTCCCACGTAGATCTCTCTCTCTCCATATCTGTATTGAGCTACTGACGTCTTCCGTTCCCAGGTTCCGCAGGGTCTTTTAGCCTCCCACACTCTGGGGACATGGGGTTCTTGGGCATGCAGAGTCTGAATGGGCACTCTTACCAAGGGGCACAAGTCGGAGCCAATGTACAGTCCCAGGTAGGATTCTGAAGCAGGGACAGAGAGACCCGTCCTTGTTTTGCCTGTGTGCTGAGCCATCCACAGTGCAGTCTGAAGCACCGTTGACAAAACTAAACAACCAAGTTAAGAAAAATCCGAAATCATACGGAGAAGAGCCCACAAATCGGGAACATCTGTTTTAAACGAGCCATTTAAATGAGCCCCCCGGATGCTAATCTAGCGTAACTCAGCGTTAGCCGTCCTGATTTGGGTTGAACACGGCGTGCTTACTGACTCTAATTCGCTTTGGATGGAATATTCTGCAAGAAAGAGTTGAATCCCACCCCCATTGCTATCATGGACAACGCAAAAAAGAGACACGCACAAAAAAAATCATTATTCTTTCTGCAATTTGGATTTCTTTTCTTAAGAGTTTTTCTCTAGGACTTGCGTAGTCATTCACTGAATGCATCTGGCTTTGACTTGAGCTCTTGGTTTGGTGTTGGGTTTACGGTATTGTGTTTCCCCCCCTTTTTTATGTAATCTATATTACTGTCTCATCTCGTTATCGTTTGTTGTCAATGTTGTCTTCCATTATGTGAATTGAATACAACCACAGAGTAGACAAGGCTAAAGCCATCCACTCGTGTCCTCAAATATGCTATACTCTCCCTCTGACAATGCTAGAATAAAAATAAAATAAAAACATCTCTGCATTTAATGTACACCTTACCTCTCTCTTGCTTTGTCCGAGGACACAACTTTTCTGTGATTGTGTTTTTTTTGTGTTTTGCCTCATTGTTTTCCTTTTTTTTATTTGACTTATAAACAAATACAATCCGTCATTTAAATAGAGAGATTCTGGCTTGGCCGCATTCACCATCTCAACGGTCTCCATGTGTATTTTATTATCTTACCCCCACACGTTTATGTTTGTAATATGAGACACCCCCCCCTCCCCATCCCTCCCCAGCACAGTGTAGTGTGTGTTCAATCATCTAGCATGTCCAGACGTGTGTCAGCGTGTGTGTGCTATATGTGTGTGTGTGTGTGTGTGTGTGTGTGTGTGTGTGTGTGTGTGTGTGTGTGCGATGGCCCACCCGCCTAGCGAGCTGACCGCCTGGTGGCCCTTGTCTTGTCTGTCTGTGCCCTCCCACCCCCCCCCCCTCCCTCAGGTGGATACCCTGCGTCATGTTATCAGTCAGACGGCCGGATACAGTGATGCTCTCCGAGGGAACACTATGTACAGTCCACATGGCTTGAGCGTGAGTACACACACACACACACACACACACACACACACACACACACACACACACACACACACGCACACACACACACACACACACACACACACACACACACACACACACACACACACACACACACACACACACACACACACACACACTTGCGCACACACAAATACACACGCACATGCTGACACACACACCCGCACAAACGCACATTTAGCACGCAAACACACACACACTCACGCACACACACACACACACACCCCTCCGGTCCGACATTCTCGGATAGAGGATCTGCAAGCGGCGCAATTATCTTCAGTCGTATTCTCATTAAGCAACACGCTTTTTCCTTTTTTCCTCCTTAACAAACGGACAAATTGGTAATTCAGTGTAACTTGCGGACCCTAAAGAAGAAGAAAAAGAATGTAATCCATTGATTGCATCCTGTG
Organism: Melanogrammus aeglefinus; assembly: GCA_900291075.1. NCBI lineage: Eukaryota > Metazoa > Chordata > Actinopteri > Gadiformes > Gadidae > Melanogrammus > Melanogrammus aeglefinus. Next base: position 497,625 of record OLKM01000105.1, read on the forward strand.
GAGAGGCGGTGCGGCTACGGCTTTATCCAAATAAAGGTGGTCTGCTCTGTATTAGATGTATGGTAAAGATACCCACAGGCTGAACGCTATAGCTAACTCAGGGGCAGGGAAACCCTTTATTAAACCCTTCCCTTGGTAGTTGAGCTTCTCATACAAGGCAGGGAGTTATATCTGGAAAATATCTGACTGCCGATCTTTTGGTGCAACCCCATTTGGTTTGGATAAAAACCCACAGCCAAGCTGAGAAATAGACATTTTAACAAGACTGCCTCTACTACAACAACACTAGGAGGAGGCTAGTCCTAGCACTACTGCTAGTACTACTATTTCTAATCAAAATAATATCAATACAACAACAATAATAATACAAGAACTGGAAACATACTCCCTTTATTAGCATCATAACTAACGCTTCAAACTCGTCAGACGGCCAAACGAGATAGGGAGCGTTCCCGGGCGCCGCTGCGTGTGTTTCAGGGGCTGTTTTGAACTGCTCCAGTGGATTCTCCACGCCTTATCTCCGTGATAACATAGGAAACACGTGACGGCCCCCAGCCCTGTTTCTCCAGACATGACTCCCATCTGCGCTGATGGGAGGCCTCGATACGGACCCCCGCATAATCTGCCGTCATCGCAGCACCGAGAGCAAAGGGAGGAGAATTAATTTGGTTGATGAGAAAAAGGACAAAGGAAAAGCGAGAAGGGGAGCGATAGGGTGTCGGGGAGCGTCTTTGTAGAGAATGCGTGTGATTGTAGTTGGCTCCTGTTAGTGCAGTCTGTCTTCCTCTCTATTATTGTATGTAGGTCTATAATATTCAGACACAAAGGTTCATTAAGAATTTTGAAAATGGGTGACACACAAACACAAACACATAAACATAAACATAAACATAAACATCATTGCACAAATCTAAAGGCGATTCTCGTAACCACGGTTGCTTGTGAACACCCATGGAAGTGTTTTTTAGATTATTTTTCTACAGGATGGCATGTTTTTTCGGTGTCATTTCCATTTTGTTGAGAGCCCTTTTTAGCTCGGAGCTCCTCTGTGTGTCAGGCCCGAGTAGGATCAAAGATTTCTCACTCTCCACCCTAATGTTCATCATCTTGAGCCTAGACCCCCACACACTCCGACATGGTGGGCCGAGAACACAGATAGCACATCCGTGATGTGCACCGAGCAGTCACGGAAAACCGGAACAAACAGATCACTTTTTAAGGCTGTTATCTCGGCTTGAGATCTAAATCAAAGTCGTTGCCACATCGCTCATATCACACAGCTTGGTATTTAAATAAGAATCCCTAATTCCCCTTTAAAATGAGCCAAAGCGCCAGGCTAATGCCACGGGAAGAAGAATAAGAAACGGTGGCTGTGCCTTAGATATATTAGCATACGCTAACCTTTAGCTTTGTTTATGGTGACGTAGCAGGGATCCAGTAAAGGCTAGGTCGTGCCTGGAGCAACTACAAAGTCAGCCTGGCTCAGACTGGCTCTCTTGGAAAGGACCGACCCCCCCCCCCCCCCCCCCCCCCCCCCCCCCCGTCTCTTCCACTCAGCTGTCCTCACTTACCCCCTGCCCCAGCCCTCTCCCTCCCGCTGACTGACAGGAGAATATGTAGCGACAAGCTGTCTGCCTCGGCTGGGATCTGCCTAGATGCTGATTCCAGGGATCCAACCCCATTGGTCGGGATGCACATCTCGTTGATGTCTCTGCAGTCGTTCCGGATCCATCCCATGAACCGCCTACTCTCGTGTACAACGGCTGCACAGATGATAGTGATTTTTTGTGGCCGTTTTGCATAGTCTGTATTTCCGGTTTTCGCACCATGCCCGCTCAGAGCGGTGGTCGGACAGAAGACTTTAAAAGGGTCGTGAGACGGAAATGCATCAGTGGATTCGGCGACAAGTGACCTTTTTTGTAAGGTCTGTTTTGTGTTTGTGTTTCAGGCTAACGGCGGATGGCAAGACGCAACAACTCCCTCTTCTGTAATATCTCTGACGGAAGGACCCGGCAGTGTGCACTCTGATACCTCCAATTGATCTGCTATTAGTGCATCTTAGCCCCAAGCTGGGCACAGACTCCTATACGGGCCGAACGACTTCAAGAGGACATACTTCAACTCCACAATTAATTCTTTCCTGTATCTCAAAAACCGCTCTAACCCCCCCTCCCCCCTCCCCCACATTGACGTTGCCCTCAAGGAACCTCATCCTCCGTCAAGAAAGCAGTGTTTCTTGGACTTTTAGCGTTCCTCTCTCTCTCTCTCTCTCTGTCTCTCTCGCTCACTCATGCTGTTTTTTTTTCCGTTGTTTGCTGTTGTTTGATGTAGGGGTAAGCACAGGAATGTACAGAAATCAGAAGCAACCCTCTCTTTCCAGATTCTATTTGCTCGTTGGCCACAGCAGACATTCTTTAAAGACTAATTTGATGTTCTCTGAGACTTTGTTATTATTTTTCTCATCCGTATTCTGTTTTTGTCTTATATTATTATGACCAATCATTGGCTTGTCTTTAAAAGTATTCCCCCGTATTCTTACAATACACCGATTAAATCAATGTTTTTTCTTTGTGTTTGCAATCTTGTCCTGCAAGCTCGTCCCTGCAACAGTGTTGGCGCTGACAGGCCGATGGCAGGTCTGCAGTTACTTTAAAGATTAGTTTTGCCTTGCAGCTACGTGTTGGCTCACTGGGTTTACACAAGGAAAAGACCATTCGGACTCTGGACCATAAAGATGTATATTGATTGCGTTATTTGAACACGACACTATGACAACTTCCCATGGAATATCATTTGACAGGAGGTATGTACATATTGTATGTAAACTATTGTATTCTTTTTTTCTGGCCACTAATGGGAGTGTTTCCACTACTGGTCTGACAGAGAGATAAATCCTTCACAGTCCAACAGGTCCATTTGATACACAAAATACCACCCTATATATATATACTATATAAATATATATAAGAAAGGGGGAAAAAAATTCTGAGAGTAATTATCCATCCCACCAATCAATACACAGCTTTATTACCTCATCATGATCCATACGAACCAATCTACTCCCAACATCTCTGTAGCTTAGTGTGCTCACCTACTACCTCTGAACAATGCGCCACCCTTTCTTTCCGTCCGGATTCTTCTTGTTTTCATGTCGTTATGTTGTTACACGTGTAACATTGTAAACTCTCCATTCTCCATGTAATCTAATGTATATTTTAATCTTTTAATAAAATATAGTTGCTGTGAGGCAACCTCAAATAAGAAAAAAAACAAAAACAAATGCTAATATTAATTCCATGGATACGGGGCCGTGGGCGGGGGTGGGTGCGGGGCCGGGGTTGAATTGTGTTGCTGCGTGGCGTTTGTGGGCAGAGCCACGGACGTTGATCAATTAACACCAAACAGTGAAACTGTTGTAAATACTAAAGAACATTTTGAATGTTGCTCATCTTGTTACTAAATCATGCAAAAACTGAAAAAAAAAAAATAATTCTAAGAACTGTAATGCATAGAGGTTTCAGTATTCACAACTATACATTCTATACATTCTGGCTCTGTGTAACAGAGTCTAGACTTCTTTTTTCTCTTTTTTCTATTGTATGTGACTCTGAAACTGAAAGTCATGGCAAATGATTTGTGGCAGTGATTCTAATGTAATACAAATGTTTAGTGTTTCTTTTTAACCAGACTACACCCTGGACTGAAAGGTCTTCCTTGTGGTAGTTGTGTAATTTCAAACATGAATAAACCTTTTTGCTTTCATGATGGAAACCAGACACTCGTGTCATTACTGCCTGCTCCATGTTGGCTCCAGGCTCCCATTCCTGAGGGGCCATTATGTCACACATACCATGGGAGAATGGTCTCTGTGGGTCCACACTGATGCTGTTCTTCAAACAGGTCATGGTGACGACGTCAGAGGCCGGAACACAGCTTTACATCATTTAGCTATGTTGTTTATTCTGTGGCTTAATGAAGTCACTACACTGTGACTAAATGAAAGGATCAATTAAAAGTCATTTTGAACAGTTGGATTGTAAACCGATGCTCTGGGTACCGTGGTAAAAACCCTTGGTAGATCCCTTGTGCATGGTAGCGTTGGAGCAGACAAAGAAAGGCACTGATGTCAGCCACCTCTGGCTTCTTTTGTCTTTCTTCGGTGGAGCGGCTGCTTTAATGGATCATTGGTCAGCCAATGGGAATATTCACATCAATCTCTGCTCGTTTTCCGAGCAAAGTTCATCATTTTGTGTGTGTGTGTGTGTGTGTGTGTGTGTGTGTGTGTGTGTGTGTGTGTGTGTGTGTGTGTGTGTGTGTGTGTGTGTGTGTGTGTGTGTGTGTGTGTGTGTGTGTGTGTGTGTGTGTGTGTGTGTGTGTGTGTGCGTACCCGTGTCCAGTCTTAAGTGTTTAAGTAGGTATAAAAAAAAAGATAGCTGACTGATTCACATAATAACCCATGTATTTAGTGTTGGCTTTTTAAAAATATTATTTTGAATTACTGCGTCTCATTTGAGGTATGAAAGCCCCGAAAAGGAGACATTGAGAGGATCCATAATCGTTAATTGGGTTATTTTTCTTTGCCGTTGACTTCTTGTTCTTTCCAAGCCAAGCTTGAGAGTGAGGCAGGTAGAGCCAGTGAGAGTGAGGCAGGGAGAGGCAGGGAGAGAGCTGTGTGTGTTAGCCCATGCAGGGGACCTGTGCTGCTGAGCGCGAGTCCCGGAAGACCCTATTTCTCCACTCAACCAGCGCAGAACCCCATTGAAGAACACCTTTCTGGAGAACTATGTCTCTGTTATGTTATTAAAGCCTGCCCGTGCCAGACGCCTTAAACAGGTAATACGTTTATACAACATGTACTCGTTTAAATGCCATTAATAGTCATACAGAGTGAAACGCAAAAAAAAATACTATTCTTTTTTTTACTGCGCTTTTAAATACGGCTGTGTATCCAAGACACAAATATTGTGAAATACGACAAATACATTTAATGTTAGGAAATGTTCCTTTTTATTGCAAACTATGTTGTTTCCAACCACTTTGTATTAATAATGCAAAACAGTCTTCTCTGAGTGGTTTTCAATCCATTTAAAGTATTATGCCCTGCTATTTTGATTATAATCTATTTGCTCATTCTACCTTCACAAATAGATACATTTGCTTCCTCAGGACGGAGCTATTGAATGTTAAATATGGCACTTAGCACGATTGGCCTTAAACATTTATAAATAAAGAAGTGAAATTCTCAGAGATTATGCCTATTAGAGCTTTGACTTAGGTTCATTAAAGACGACATTTTCTAAGTAAAACTCACCATGAAAAGCATGCATCATTAAATATGGAAATACTGAGTGATATTAGCAATATGCAACAGAGCCGTTGCCAATTAAATTAAAGAAAGATATAATTTATGTTATTAAGGGGGAGTCCACATTATGTTAAACGTGAAATGTAATTTTTTTCATGGTATGATTTATTGCTGATTCACTGCATTGAACAATGCTCCGCCTTGTTTAAAAGGCCTGTGTTACATTTCAATAGATTAATTGTTTATACATTAAAATGTAAACACAGTTATTGAATCGCAATTCTGATATGAAATTAAAATGGGTTTAGTCTAAAAGCTGGATTAATAAAAAGCCAAGTCTTTATGACTTGGAGACTTAGTGTCGTGTAAACACATACACACAGAGGAAATCAGGTGTGGCTGTGCAACATTACTCATATTTGATGTAATGAAATTAAGTGCTCTGTGTTATAGACCTCAGTCTGCTGCAGTACGATTCCATTAAACCCAGAATACATTTTTACATTCTGAATGTGCAGGCGCTGTTTGTGTGAATGTGCTCAATTCTACTGTGTATACTGTGGGCAGTCGTTAGCATAGCGATTATGTCTGTTTTCTTTGTTGGAGTGTAATAATAAGAGATGCTAATAGAGCCGCAGCGTTGAGCTGAGGACTCACTGTAAAGCACTTTGATTAATTCAATAGGGGTATAATGGACCATGGTGAAGGCCTACTGACTATACCACCAGATCACAAGCACCGATACTATTACGGCCAGAGAGGGGGAGGAGAGAGAGATGAGGGGAGAGAGAGAGACAGAGAGAGAGAGAGAGAGAGAGAGAGAGAGAGAGAGAGAGAGAGAGAGAGAGAGAGAGAGAGAGAGAGAGAGAGAGAGAGAGAGAGAGAGAGAGAGAGAGAGAGAGAGAGAGAGAGAGAGAGAGAGAGAGAGAGAGAGAGAGAGAGAGAGAGAGAGAGAAGAGAGAGAGAGAGAGAGCGAGAGGGAGAGAGAGGGAGAGAGGGAGAGAGTGAGTGGCCTCCGAGATTAAAACAGTCAAGTTAATTAACATTTGATCCCTGCCTATCCTTACATCTCCACTCTTCCAAGTTCATTTCACATTTCCTATTCAATGACCATTGAGACGAGGCCGTTAGTTTTCCACTGCATAAGTGACGCTCAAAGGCTGTTAAAACCCACCACTGGATCTCATGTAGTGTGTAGTGTATGTCTCATGCGTGTATAGTGTGTATATAGATATCAATATCTATATATATAGATATATCTCTCTATATATACAGAGAGAGACCCACTATATACTAAAGAGGTAGGTATACATATATATATACTATATAGATGATAATATATATATATATAATATATATATATATATAATATATATATATATATATATATATACACATATATATATATATATGTGTGTTGTGTGTGTTTATTCGTATCCCCCCCCCCCCTACTGCACCTATCAGACCCTGTCTAAGTTGTGGTAAATGCCTACTTTTAAAAAATCATTTTATTAGGTCTCCAATTTCAACAAACAATTATCCGTCTGGTCGGGGGCCAAATCTGTCAAGCAAAGAACACAAATAAAAAATATGAATAACAATAATAACAAAACACCAACATCACAACATCAACTATGTAACCCCAAATAATAACACTGCGTTTCAAGGAAGAATAGTGGGATAGCATCAGGGGAGAGAGTTTTAAATGATGTGGCGTAGATGTTTGGGAATCTAAGTAGAATGCAGTGTGTATTATGAAAATGGGTCTACCATCAAAGCTTAAAGCTGGGGTATGCACTTTTAGGAACAGATTTTTAGGTAGACAGACCGGGAGGCCGTCCATTCATTTCATTCGGGCCGTATACAATTGTTGGACAGGCTTTTTACAGGCATGCGACAGCCACACAGATAAAATATTGTTTTTACTTTTTATGTCAGAGTGCGGGATTTATGAATTGCTGTTGGGATGCAAAGAAAATCTCAACAAATAAGAGGAAAAAATGCTTTTAAAATAAATTGCGTCCCCAAGCTTTAATAGAGCCTGGATCTAACAGCAGATGCCTTTGATTACAAACAGCCTCAGTCCATCTTGTCCTGTTCCTATTTTTATGGGTGTTAAGCATCTAATTCATTGAGGAATTTAACCTAAAGCTTATTTAATTGTGATTAGTCACTTGTGGTAGGCTACTAGTCCTGCATGTATGATGTGCGGTGCAGTGCGGTCTCTCTCCTACCTTTAGCGCTCATCTCCATTGTTACACTGTTCATTTAAATAGGAAAATAGGTGTTTCCCGCATTATGAACCGTTACGTATTAATAAAAACATTTGCCTTTAACGATGAGAGACATAGGAGCGTTACAGTGTGGCAAACCAGAGCTCATCGGAGAGTTTGAGTTAAAATGTTAAGTAAGAGAAAATACCCAACTGATGTTTGGAGTAATTAGCTCAAGTAAACATTTAGCTAGCGTGTGCCGGACGGAGAGCTACGGCTGGCTATAGGCTGCAGTGGAACGGGACATCATTAGCTTGGGGCCCGATGCGGTTTGTTCTGGATCCCTCGTCGCCACATTTATATTTCATATCTCATGTTTCACAGTGTAATAACAGCTGTGGCTTGTTTTCGCCATCTGCAGACAATTACTTTAGTTTATTCGGCTTTGTAATAATATGTTTTCTTCTCGCAAGTCTCTCAATAGACATCATACCGCAAATCCTTGACAGGTGCTCAGGCGTTGGCTCGGGAGACACACAGCGAGGAGGATTATTACTGCATTATTTAGTCCTGCTGAAACAAACAAACACGCTGCGCTCCGCGCGTCATGTGCACCAGCCGCCGCCCGGCTCTGCGGAGTCTGCTTGTTTTTTTTTCTCTGTGCATTTTTTTAACCCCTGCGACGCGACGGGAGCCGGGCAGCCAATTACATTTCACGTTGACTTAACAGAGAACATCGTGGCCTCTCTCGCCTCCACAAGACCTATTTAATGTATAATATCCCCCCCCCCCCCCCCTCCCCGCGTACTACTACTACGCTCTCATTTGCTCACTGTCTCCCTCCCTTTTTTGAGTGACCTTTTTACGTTCACCTTGCCGTGTTTCTCCACTTCCCTTCAGTGCCTGGGCTGGGTTCCGCTCCACAGTCTAGTTTCAGTATAATAACTTGACACTTCACATTGCATTAGTCTTAGTCCCCACAACAAGGTTATGTGACCTATAGTGTCAGGGAGCATACACCATACTCGCCTGGAGTAGCTATTTATCAAGACAGCTTTGGGCCACCTATGATTCAGAGCAGAACAAATACAGATGTGCGGCGGGTATATCCAGGACGTATTTGTCCGCCAACAGGAGTGTTAAGCTAGCAAAGCCGAGAGCAGAGCGCTTGTATCTCACGGGGCTAAAACCTTGTGAAGGGACATTTAATCACACAGAAATAATAAGTCATGAGGCACATCAGTCACGAGCAACAGCGGCGCTGTTAGCTTTGTGCCCAATATTCGTTGTTTTACAATTGAAGTATTCCTGTAGTGTGGCATATTTGCGGATTTTTAAGGGTACACAGATTCAAAGATGAGAGCGTGAGGGAAGAAAAAGGGCATTTTTCTCTGTGAGCCAGTGCTGGGCAGGCCATCCAGCAGGGAGAGGGGGAGGGGGAAGAAAGGCTCCAAACCCTGAGGAAGTCATTAGGAGACCAGTGACCTCACTGGTCCAACGTTATAAAAAATAGAAAAAGTTGCCCGACGGCGTGATGTCATACTTTGCATGCTATCAATCATTCCATGACCTGTGGCGACTATATCTGAGCAGATTATAGATATGGACCATTTGGGACTATTACCCTGACAAAGAAAAGTGTTACGGACAAATTTGATGGAACTAGAGACAGCCGTTGTGACGTGACTAAATCGTATGAACCCCGGTTCACTTTGGCTCTGGACCGCAGTAGAGATGTGTTGTTAATGCATGATGTGTGCAGGCTCCTAAACATGACCTCTGAACCAGCCGACCCAATGGAGACCGTTTGGACTCGTGTTTTAACCCCCTGCCCCCCCCCCCCCCGCGCGCACGCGCGCGGCGGTAATCCAAACCTCATTGAGTCCAATCACCTAGCATGAGACGTGGGTAGCGACAGTGTGTGCTGACACACACGTTTATGAAATGGATAGCCCAAACAATAAATGAAATATATGTATAATTCATAAAATGAATAACACAATATTAATGTGTATACAATTTATAAAAACACAGCTTAAAGGATTATTAAAAGTGTCACAATTTTGCCATAAGATTTCATAGATGCCTTAAAGAAATTGTGTAGATGTATATGTATATAGATATAGATATATCTATATTTATATAGATATATATATTCTGTGTTAGGGTTCAATTTTCCTGTCATCATCGTTGGCTTCTTCTATTTATGTTCCCTGTGTATGTGTGTCTGTGTGTGTATTTTCGTGTGTGTAGGTGTGTAGTTTGTCTCTCTCTCTCTCTCTCTCTCTCTCTCTCTCTCTCTCTCTCTCTCTCTCTCTCTCTCTCTCTCTCTCTCTCTCTCTCTCTCTCTCTCTCTCTCTCTCTCTCTCTCTCTCTCTCTCTCCTCCCTCCCTCTCTCCCCCCTCTCTCTCCTCTGACCGCTGGGTCTCAGGGGTCCGTGTGGCCCCTGTCTGCTTCCTGGTGGTGTCTGGGAGCCCAGCTCTGTGAGGCACCGGGATCATTTTCCTCCTGTAGCTCTTGTCAGTAGCGAGGACTCGGCTAATTCATCTTGCTAATGGCAGGTGAGTCGGTTGAGCACTAGTTTGGCGATTTCCTTTTTTTCTACCCTTTTCTTCTCTTTCTCTCTCTCTCTTGGATTTAACAAAACATAAAAATATAAAAAAAGACATACCGATGTTTCGCATTTATTCCTTCTAAATATTTCAACTGAAATTGTAATGGACTGTATTATATTTCACGTTCATCACTGAGAATGGCCAACGGTGTACGATTACTATACTAACAGTGTGTGAGTTTTGTTTAATAGGTTGTACGGTAAAGAATTTTTAACTAAAGAAAAGGCACTCATTATCGATTTGCAGTTCCACCAGAAGGATTCTGTATTATTTTTAGCGACAACAATGAATTCCTAGTTCCTTAGGCACCGTTTAAAACATATATACTGAGCGATAATAGTCAGATGAACGGTGAAAGGTTTTTGCCTTAAAAAAACTGATTCAATAATGAACTAAAATAGAGAGAGAGGAGAGAAAGAGAGAGAGAGAGAGAGAGAGAGAGAGAGAGAGAGAGAGAGAGAGAGAGAGAGAGAGAGAGAGAGGAGAGAGAGAAGAAGAGAGAGAGAGAGAGAGAGAGAGAGAGAGAGAGAGAGAGAGAGAGAGAGAGAGAGAGAGAGAGAGAGAGAGAGAGAGAGAGAGAGAGAGAGAGAGAGAGAGAGAGAGAGAACAGCATATTGACTTAATAGAAGGAATGCAGTGAGTTTAGAGCCACTGGGGCATGGGTCTCCAGAGAGCTGGACATGGAATGGGGCCCGGGCTGATTTCAGTCAGCGGGAGGAAGGTCGTCACCACACAAATGAAAAACATGAGAAGTGGTTTCAAGGTCTAATCAAGTACTCAGACTGCACTCACTGGGAGCAATTAAGAGCCGTCTTCCCCAACAGGTAACCAGATAGCCCAACTCCACGTTCTCAATAAATAGGTCATTTACGGGACAGATTCAATGATCACGGGTACGTGACACCCTGAGGCTTTATTGAGGCATTGTAGAGAGATGTAAAGAACTATGAATAGAGAATGAATAGATGTAAAATAAATACAATAACAAATACATTACAATTTAAATGCAATTAAAGGCAAAAAAACAATAAACAACAAAAGCTTTGAGGACACAAAAGGAACTTGCGATTCCCCGGGTAAAAGCCGAGCCGACCAGCACAGGAGAGGTGATTGACTAATGAGTAAATGCACTGTGTCTTGCCAATCTGTGTGCAGAATCTTTACTGGCTGAGTTTCAAAAGCTTGGCTCAGTGACCGGCGCGACCACAGGAGTTCATTACCATCAGTGCCAGTCTGACACAAATGAAGTCATGGCGCTTTCTGTTCTTGTCTTGCCTCTCAGACCACAATACTTCATCATAAGTCATCCTTAATTTGCCAGGTTGCAGTTGCAGGTGGCTGCTTGGTGAGAATCTGATGGCTCATTGGATCACTCTGTCAGGGTTCTTAAGAAGTATGCTGGCGTTATGGACGTACACAAAAAAGGTCTTCAGGTGACCTCACCGCCAGGCACAATATCCGTGGGCCACGGCACGTGCACACGACACACACGCAACAAACACGCACGCACACACGTGCACATGCTGGCACGCGCACACACACATACACGTACACAACACAGCCATTGTGTCTCTGGGTTCTGGTAGTGCGGCTCTATTTGCCCACTAAATATTACTGATGTTTGAGAACACACACTCTCGCTCTAATTCTTTCTCTTCCTCTCTGGAGCCTCCCTATGTCTCTCGCCCCTCCAGAGAAATCAACTTGTCGGTGCTTCCTCACTCACCAGCTGCCTGTAACAGCACCTCCCAGTCCAGCTGTAGAGCGCTGGATCCAACAAACACCCGGTACATCCCAAGTATGGGATAAGTGCTCTTTTGGAAATAATTAGTACTTTTCAAGCACCTAGATCCATATATTCCTGGCTGATGTATCTGTCCACCAACACCCTCCACACGTTTGTGTGCGTTCACGTTGCTTTGAGGTTGCAGAGAGCTGCTAATGATACACGCAGACTGTGTGTTTCAGGTTCTGCAGTCGCAGTTAGGTGTGGTGATAACGCCCTTTTCCCCGGACCCTGGAGTCAATAATACCGACTGAGATATCATTGCAGTTCGGTGTCACTATAGCATTTGCAATCTGAAGTCTTGAAGTCTGTTCATCTTAACCCAATAGCACTAAATATGTTGAAAAATATGCTGAAGGTTTGTTTAGATGAGTTGTAAGCATTTCGTTATGCTTCAGTTGTAAACGTGAAAAGTGTTAGTGTTTAGTATTGGGGAGGCTAGTTGGGTTTAGCCAGATATTCTCTTGCTGCTACCCCTCAATCTATGCTAATTACTTTCATTGCAATACAAATGTCCCCTGGGCTCTCTACCAAAAAGCAATAAACATTGTATCACACTGACTCACCAATTGGCAAAATAACTGCAAGCCTCTCTTGCAGTTATAAGAGTAAAAACAAGCAATTTAACAGAAAATCCATTTGCCAAGATTGCTAAAGCATTTCACATTGTACTTGATCTAAAGACGCTCTATAACTGTTACCGGCCCTTAATTTTAGCACTAAAAGTAGTGAGCATAGACAAATACATCAGGATGAAACAATATTTTCCCAAATAGGTGACTTATATCTCATAGCTTGTGATATCAAAGCAGACTTTACCTTGCTATTTGTATTCTATGCATTTATTCTAATGCATGAAACTGTGAGGTGTGAAATAATTTGATGTAGAAAATATAAGCAACATAGGAATGACTAATAGCCATAAAGAAGGATTTTTGTTATACAAAAAGTTTAAAGATGTTAAACTGTAAAGATAAACTGCAACAAATGATCCCCACAACACCTTAAACACAGCTTTGCAGATATTCTAAAGTCTCCTTCTCTGTTTGGTGGTTGTTGATCTGGGATAATGTGAAGTCGGGGCAGAGCAAACTCTGGAGGCAGTTGCTGAAGTTAAGGAGCTTAACCAGAGACTGCGTTGGCTTCTTTTCAATCCAAACATAATTAGCTCACTCGCGGAGCTAATGGTTGCATAGGAAGGCAGCCCAACAGCAGGGTACCTAGGACTTGCAGCTTCATTTTAACGTACATCCATCTGACAGAATGAAATCAACACTGTTTTTCAAATTGCCATTATCTTTACAACGTTACTTTAGAAAAAGTGATGGAATGTGTAATCTGAGATTTGACTTATTGGTTTGTTTGAAAAGGACAATTATACGCTTTACGATTAAGAATAATAAATAATAACATTTGCCATTTGGTGTTGTTTTCTTAGCATTAATACCGTCAGGCCAACTTAAGCCCTTCAATGGAAATGCCAACTCCATCAAAAAGGTGGGCCTGCTCATGTGAGTAGACGGTTGATAATGCTCATTTGCAAAGTGCCACTCTCTCTCTGTCTCACAGACACATGTCCACACACGTCCACAAACACAGACACACACACACACACGCACGCTAACACACAGTGTCATCGAAGTGGACATATGTCACACAGGGACAACCTCACTGTGGCCAAACGCGCAGCAGATCCCAGGCTCTCATGTATCAGTGTTGACTTTGTGTCCGACTGAAGTGGCATGTGCCGCCACATTGCATTGACATGGCTCAGAGCTTACCTAGGCATCGAGGGAAAAGTGATGATCCTTTGAAGTTTTTGTGCTACTCATCAAACCCGGGAGAGGGATTGCAACGAGCAGCTGTCTGAAATGCTGCAGCCATTTGACATGCCGCTACAGTGGGTCATCAAAAGTGCACTTGTCAGGAACTCGTGGACTAATAGCGTGCCTTTAACTTCCCCAGATTAGCTGAGCAATGGCTTGAGCATTGGTCTCGTGCTCTTCTTTTGAAAAATGAGTACATGTACGTGAGCAGAGAGCACTGTGAGAGCGGGAAATAAGTGAAACGTAAGTCGCAGGTACGACGGTTGTGTTGATAAAGTAATCACGCTCCAGCGCCAACACCTCGGACCGCCGTATCAGCCTTTGAATTTTCCACAGCGCGGCTGGGATGGAGGCAACATCAGATTTACAAATTGAAAATCATTAATAATTCTAACCAGGATGTGATAAATCTGGAATCACTCTCGATGAACCTGGACACACTTTCATAAATCAAAAAGATTACTTGGGAATTTTTAAAAATCTGACATCAAAGTGTCAGGCATACTAATGGTTTTTGTAGATCCCTTACGTGATATATCATTACTCTGAGATACACTTGAAGTGTGACACCGGGGCACTATGTGATCCCTCTAAAGCTAGGAATATTCAGGTTTGTGTCAGGAGATGGGAGGGAGGATAGGAACGAGTGGTTTGGCGGAAGCAACAGAAAGTAAGTTGTCCAAGCCAACGTTTTAATAGCAGGGTTCGATTGCATCGGCCTTTAACCAATTCTTGTCATTTTCTTGTTCGTTTGATTCATTATCATGCGTCTCCAAAAAGCATTTGCATAACATCCTTCTATTTTAATGTAACAAGAATTACAGGGGCGAAAATGGATTCGGGCGGGCGACAAGTTGGTTAATTTAGTTTTCATTCAAAGTAGAAATATAATTGATGATAGGCTCTTTGCTATATTTTGTCTTCTATCTCCTGAATTGTGTTCACAGAATAGATGCAAACTCTAATCGACGAGACAGCGATTAAAGTACCCATTATACATGTTAAATGTTAAACACAGTGAAACAGAAATTTTTGGTGGTTCAGCTGTATTTCTTTTTGTACTGAGCTTTTCATTATTTCAAATCTATTGAATTTACATATAATGCATCAATTTAATGTATTTTTAATATTTCCTCTCAGATAAATATCATTTTTCACGCTTTTCTCTCTTTCCTAAATACAATGACTACGATTTGCAATTCTTCATTTGTATTAATCTAAATCATAAATAATAATTCCATTATAGTATAACTATATAAAACAACGTGAACATCATAGATGTTCAGAAGGTTCTGTGCACATAAAGGAATAACGTTCACTGAATCACAATCACCGTATGTGCATTACAAATATGTATTGTCCCCACCGTGCATGTTCCCAGAGCCGTGTGGTCGGAGGAGCGCTCCCATTGTGGAGAAGGCGATATTGACCGAGGTGGTGAACAGGGGGGGCACCTCTGTAATCTAAATGTCATTCATTGAAAGGCTTCTCCCTCCAAACCTAGTGGCTTTCATGTGAATGCCGCTCCAAAAGATTCAATTACTTTTTTTCCCCCCCCCCCTCACCCTCTCTTCGCTCTTCCATTTCTTTCACTCCCTTATCCCCACCCTCTTTCTCATGCACTGCTTGCTTATCTGCCCTGATTATAGTCATTATGAACCAGCCGTGTCTGCGGTTGGAGATTTCATCACCAGCAGACATGCTCAGCCAGCTGCTTGTGCAATGCAGTCTCCCGCTTTTTTCCCCCCCCTCCTTCTTCGACAGGAGCCGTACACGGGTGAAGCAAACCGGCCTTCCTCCTGCTGCCGCTCTCCGTGTCTTATTAGAGTCCCTGCCATTTACCAATCGCCGTGGGCATAATCAACCCCCAAACAGGACAATGAGTGACAAATCATAATGTGGCTGTGTGTGTGTGGTGTGTGTGTGTGTGTGTGTGTGTGTGTGTGTGTGTGTGTGTGTGTGTGTGTGTGTGTGTGTGTGTGTGTGTGTGTGTGTGTGTGTGTGTGTGTGTGTGTGTGTGTGTGTGTGTGTGTGTGTGTGTGTGTGTGTGTGTGTTTGGGTCCAGGTGAACTTCAGTTAGTTCCCCCCTGAGAGTGTATTTCAGTGATTCGGTGGTAAAGCGTTGCCTGGCTCAGAGCCGCTTAGGGAATCTGTGTGTGTTATGTTGGTGATGGTGTTGATACATGTTGTTGATGGTGTTGCTGATGGCGTCAGTGTGTTGGTTTTTGGTGTCAGTGATGGTGTTGGCGTTGGTGTTGTTGCTGGTGGTTGTGTTGTGGTTGGTGTTGGTGTCGGTGATGGTGTTGTTGCAGGTGGTTGTGTTGTGGTTGGTGTTTGGGTCAGTAATGTTGTCGTGGGTTACAGCAGACCCTGGTTAGATGGCGTATCAGACGAGCCGATAGCAGCAGCACTATTCGTGTTTCCAGACTGTTTCTTACACATCTCCGTCTGGCATTCACTGGGAGAGGTGGAGTTTAAATGTGATGGAACATAAACTCCTGCTTCTTTGACAATGGCATCAAAGGAGACGGGTGCCTTTTGTGTTTGAAGTGTGGCGCGTTTGAAGTTGATTCTCTTCAAGATAGTGGAGTGGTGGGGCGAGTCATTGTTGCTTCTCTCTCTCAGGGGATGATTATCTGGGCTCACTATCTGTAGATCTCTGAAACAACTGTCAGCATCAAGTGTGAGTAATGATCTCGTGCATTCACCTGCTGGAAATAAGACCATCGCTGACAACAGAATACACATTTTGAGTCTTTCAATAAGAATTGAGCTTCTGGAGGTTTTTTTTGAGAATTGTACGAAGACGATTCCTTTCTTCCCATTCAGTTTATTTCAGAATTGCAATAAACGTGATTGTATTCATGGCAATAACAGATATCTTTCATACACATAGCAGCGGTGTTACGCCCCTGTTTTGGTCTCAGCTCTGGTTCCTGAGTAAGAGTTCACTGGCTGTCCTCAGCACCTCCACATATAAACCAGACTCTCATTTGAGGCCCCATCATATACCGTGGCCCCGTTAATGGTTACATTAACTTAACAAAATAGACAAGTTAACAGTTCTTCCAACATGTGTAGAGGGCTTTAGATTTAGCTGGGCCTCTAAACCCCTGCACCACTAACTATTATTGTACATGGGTTGGCAGTCTATAGTCAAGCCTGTAAAATCTTTCAGGAAGGGTCATTAAGGATATTTCATTATCTCCATATTGCCAAGGTCAGGTTGTCCATATATCCACTTTACGGCTGCTCTGGGAATATGCTGCGACTGTAGTATAATAGACCAGAAAATGTCCACACCAGGAATGATGGGAAATCAATATCAGGCCCAGCTCATCAATACAAACCCCATTTTCACAAGCAGGAAGAAGGTACTCAGGCTGAAAAAAAAAAAGGTTGAGGAAAATAGATTGAATCAGAGAGATGGAGAAACACAATAAAACAATGTTTCATTACTTTATAAAAAAAAAAATCTTTATTATCATTTTTTCCTTTGTTGGTGCGGTATAGCCCTCACCGCACGGCGCTAAACTTGTTTGGCTTGATTTTGACTTAAATCTGCCAGCGCTGGATCCAGCAGTCCATAAATGCTCCACCGCAGTCGTGTAACCATGTTAAAGAAGAAGGAAACATGGGTTGTGACAATGATTTGGCCCATTTATTACCTCTGTGGCAGCCAGAGGCCCTGCACCGCCCACTCTGTTTTCAGGGAAGGTGGAGATCGTCCACGCCACCATGCTGTAAATAAAAGCCACGGAGCAATGGTGAGCGCTGATAGACAGAGAAACAGGGTTGTTTTTTTATCAATTAGGGGTTGGGCGAAGAAATCCTGACACGACACACAGACACGCACACACACACACACACACGCACAGACACACACGCGAACACGCATGTACACATCCCCACACACACACACACACAACACAGACACACACTCACACACACACAAACACAGACACACACTCACACACGCACATACAGGCACACGCACACCCACACACGCAAAATACACAATCATGGCATGTCAACGTAAAGCACTGGTGGTAATGAACTTCCAAAGATTTTAAACTTTGTCTCGTCTAAGTATCGTAAAGTGATGAATGCCGATGCCTTATTTGCTGGTAATAAACCCAGCCGAGCACGCTGTGGTTCGGAGAGACATTTACGATGCACCATGGCGGCTCAGAGAGAACACAGCCTGTGGTTGTTTAACCAGCTAGTGGTAGCCTTGGGCATTGTTTGTTTATGCAGCAAAGCTTCCAACTAATAAATACCACAACTGGTAAACTGATATTCAAAGGATGCCTCATGGATAAAATACATTTCCTTACATTACCAGACATCAAGTTACGTTCAATACAGCCCAAAAACACGATACAAAAAAGGACGTCTGACCAAATGAGTTCCTTTTGTTCCTCCCTTTTAACACAGAAATGCAATCGTGAATGATTCAATTTGAATGCATTTACATTTACATTTACATTTACATTTAGGGCATTTAGCAGACGCTTTTATCCAAAGCGAATGCACCTAATATATTTTTCTTTCTCTTATTGCTGTGAGAACGGGTCGCACTGTAACAGAGGAGACAAGGTCTTTGTCTGAGCGTTACCCATCGGCCAGCGCCATGTTAATGGCTTATTGACCACGTATGGCGTAATGAGACCTTGGGTGCAGGACCACTCATGATATATGAGGGGACGAGTTGGCCTCTGCAGTACTGATGACCTCATTTCAATATTCGGGGGGGACTTGGGGATGGAAATGACACTTTTTTTACATTTAAGTGCTTTGTACTAGCGCCCCTGGGTTACTGTAGCTCTGTCTAATCCCAGCACCGCAGATGGTGAGAGAGCAGGGCCGGTCCACACCAGCCCAAATTACAACCATCCATTGTGCACGCAGCAAGGTGTACACCCTAATCTGGCGACGGCAGCAGCAGCGGCGGCGGCGACACCGGGATGCATGGAGGGAGGAGAGGCTTTGACGCGCTTTAGAAGTCACCTTCATCTTCTCCCCGCGTTTCGCCCTCGACTTGATGCATGCATTCAACAAAATAAAGCAGTGGTGGGTTCCAAGAGGCCCTCTCTCTCGCCCCTCGCTCTCTCTCTCTCGCCCCTCGCTCTCTCTCTCTCTCGCTCTCTCTCTCGCTCCCTCTCGCTCTCTGTCCCTCTGCCTCGCTCTTTACAGATAACCTTGAGGACGGCCGGCGTTTTTGCATTCCGTACACCCGGCCTCTCTCCCCGGGCTTCCTAAAAGCACATATTTTAATGTTTAACGCGACCATAGAGAAAAAAAAATAAAGAATACATTCATAACCACTTGGAAGTGTGTAGGTGCGTATGTAGACATCTCCTAACCCTTCCTTCGAAAGCTTTCCAATGGGAATTTGAAGACGTGTCATCCCACGTTAGGGCATCAGGTGGATGAGACTGCATGACCTATTTGCATGTGTGCGTCTTGCAAAAAGGGTGGGAGAGACACACACACACACACGGACGCATGCACCCACGCACACACATGCGTACGCAAACACACACATGCTCAAACACACTCACACGCGCGCACCGACACATGCTTACGCGCACACACGCGCGCACGCACAAACACACACGGACAGGGAGAAGACAACAGAGGAAGAGAACAGGAGAGAAACCCAGCACCCTATTTATCATTCATCTCTTACTTTGGCCCGTATTAGTGAGCAGAGTTGTCATGTTAG
>OLKM01000105.1:523619-528642 GCA_900291075.1 Melanogrammus aeglefinus
GGTGTTCTGCAGGTGACGTCCTGTTCGCAATGTTGAGGAGCACTTCAGTGCATTTCTCCGCTGCTGGCGGGCTGCTGGCGGGGAGTGTAGATGTGTGGTTCTCCATCTGGCCGTGGTGGTGTCTGATCCATGTCCGAAAGAGGGCTATAGCTGTCCATTTCTTTGGACAGCTATACTCCCGTTGTGTGGCTCACATGAAATAAAACACAACTTATTATAAAGTGGTCGTCCATAAAAATCAACGATACTAGCTTAAACGTAAGTATGTGTATAGCATAACCCCCTTCCTTCCTATAACACATTTGTTTAATTCCCACAGTGTTGGAATTCAGTGGGAAGAGGGGGTTTAATTACACAATAGTAAAAGAAAGTTAATAACATTGTTACATCCATAGTGTTCTCTGTAGCACTACACATGACTAATTTCGGTTCTGCAGGTGTTTTGAAATTCATCCACCCTTTCAACAAGGACCCTTTCCTGGTCGTCTTCATGCCAGGCCAAAATAAGTACCTTTATTTAGAAATTCAATTCTCCACCCAGACCCCTTGACCTGAGGGCTTTTGTTTTACTTTTTTTTTTTTTGCAGCACACAAAATGGCCAGCGTTATTTTCATTTCCTAATGGTCACCCAAGCAGCACCGTAATGAGCAGAGAGTGAGGAGGGTTGTTATTTCTTAAGGACAACATAAAAAAAGGAAAGGAAGGAGGAGGGATTCCTGAGTAGTTCCATCATTACAAAGGGAGGCCTAGAGGAGCGCGTGCAGTTCATTAGTCCAGCGGTCGCTCCTCCCGCTCCTTCAGGGTGGGGTAATGCGGGTGATGAATTGTGCATCCGCTCACTTCCACGTAGCAAATTGTCATTAAAGCCAAGGCCCCGTTGTAGAATAAGAATATTAGCGCCAATGTGGAGATTTCCCTCGCCGGTGCCACAAGGTTTTGTGGTTTGTCAAGTGGTCTGTGTTTTATTTGAGGGGTTGGCGACCCGTCTTTGGTCTCTCTCACGTAGATGGACCCATTCAGGGTTTCACGTATGCAATACGGGCACGTTATTTATTTATTGAAATGCTTTAGTTTCTTGGTTGTGGGTTTGGTCATAGATCTACACTGGGTTAATGCGTAGGCTAAGCTAGCCATGGAGGAACACTTCTCCTTGCATGTGTAGCCCTCCCTCCTGGTTGTGGATGGACGTGCTGCTTGTGTCCAGGGTTGGATAAATACTGGAGGTATGAGCATGAGACCAGGTGGGCGAGCTTTCTTCTTCATTCTAAATGTATGTGAATGTTTCATGCGTTCAGTGTTATCGCCATGATGAGCTCTGACATGTCAAGTATGACATCACGCCAGTGGGCAGCTTTTTTCTTTCATTTTTCCGGAGCGCTCCACCAGTGAGGCCTCTGGTCCTCTAATGACTTCCTGAGGGTTCAGGGTCGCCACCTCCCCCCCCCCCCCCCCCCCCCACCCCCGCCTCCATGCATGGCCTGCATGCCCACATGATGTGGTCAGGGCAACGCATGGCTAGCCTCTTGTGCGCACGTTGTCCTTAATGAAGAGGCACAGAGGAAAGAGGGGAGTGAGGGGGAGGGGGAGGGGGACGGAGGGAGGGAGGAGGAGGGAGGAGGGAGGAAGGAGGGGACAGAGGGAGAGAGGGAGGGTGGAGGAGGGAATAGGGTGGAGGGAGGGAGGAGAGGAGAGAGAAACGAGGAGGAAGAGGGAGAAGGGAGACCGGAGGAGGATGGAGAGAGCATGAAGACGGAAGAGAGTCAGCTCATGCATGCCCACTGGGCCCCCCAGTTGTTTGCAGACGAAGGCAGATGAAGCAGAGTGGAAAGAATTTCCACTTGTGTGTTAGTGTGTGTGTGTGTGTGTGTGTGTGTGTGTGTGTGTGTGTGTGTGTGTGTGTGTGTGTGTGTGTGTGTGTGTGTGTGTGTGTGTGTGTGTGTGTGTGTGTGTGTGTGTGTGTGTGTGTGTGTGTGTGTGTGTGTGTGTGTGTGTGTGTGCATGTGTGCGTGCATGCATGTGTGTGTATGTGTGTGTGTATGCGTCTGTGCGTAATCACATACTTCTGGCTGATTGTACAGGGCAATCATGGCTACTACTGGTCTGGGAGTGGCCTGGGAGTGAGGCCGTTTACATGTAGTGTTTGGGAGAGGAGGTATTTACTATACGGAGCAATTATGTATATATATTTTTGCCAACATAACGTACTCACCACATCAACGCAATGCTCCTCAAGCATTCTGTATTCCCCTGTTCAAAGAAGCCACAGGCCACAGGCTTAGAGTCATCTCCTTCTTTTATACAGATATAAATGTATATATATATATTTAAAGATCTCTTTTTTTTGGTCTCCGGTGCATCTAAAGCCAGGATGAGAGGCATGTAAATCAGTCAGCCCATGTACTTCTTTAATATTTAACATAGGGTATTAGACAGGGCAGAGATCTGACCCCCCCCCCCCCCAGCGCTTCTGCACATCCCATGAATTACTAATGCGGGTTGATTATGTTAATCAGCGGCGCCGGGCGGTGATGACCAGGGATAGAGCTGCTGCCCCTCGCTGCAGAGCGGCGGCCGTAATCACACACATCCTCCCCCCCGCCGCCGCCGCCGCCGCCGCCGCCGCTGCCCCACAACACGCGGCCCGGCCCCGTCATTAGCTCGCTAGGCGCCGCTTCGTCCCCCTCGCCGTGCCGGTGATTTGCACTTTCAAAATTCCCAGCTTGATACTTGATACTATGTTGATGTAGGGTTATATATTTATTTTAAATGTTTGCCTCTAAACTGTTTACTTGAACATGTGGATTTTGTGAAGCTGTTTCGCTGTGAGCTCCACCCCCCATGTCCCCCCCCCCCCCCCCCCAAACCCCCTTAACTGATATTTGCATAATGACAAGGATGTTAACTGTGCCCGAGCACTGAGCGGCGTGCTATCCTCCTCCTTCCTCCCCCCATGACCCCCCCCTGATCACTGTAGGCCTGACCGAGGGCGGCCATCTTCTATCATATGGGTGAGTGAACTAAACAAAGATGGTGCTCATATCCCCCAAAGACTGCAAAACAAACTGCTAACGCTGTTTGTTTTGTTGCACCATCAAGTAAATAAAGACACCGTGGCCTCGTCTTGAAGTGGTTTGTAGGCTGAAGGGGGAGGGGCTGAGGGAGCGGGGCTGAGGGGGAGGGGCTAAGGGGGAGGAGAGTGGCGGCGTGGGCGGCTTCTTTCCACCGGTGGAGTCTTTGGGCCGCCGCCATGAAGAATCCCAACAAGACAATTCTCTGTTGTGTGTGTGTGTGCGTGTGTGTGTGTGTGTGTGTGTGTGTGTGTGTGTGTGTGTGTGTGTGTGTGTGTGTGTGTGTGTGTGGGGCTGGGCAGAGACAGCGAGCGGTATTAAGCGTAGGGTGCTGACCGCTCTCAAAGTTATTAAAGTGATACGAGATTGTGTCTGTGATAGCCTCGCCGGTCGGGGTGTCCTTCACACACACACACACACACACACACACACACACACACACACACACACACACACACACACACACACACACACACACACACACACACACACACACACACACACACACACACACACACACACACACACACACACAAACATACACACATGTCAACATATACACACACAAATGCATTCATACACACATGCACACACACACACATGCACACACACAAACACACACACACACACACAACACACAAGTGCAAGTACAAACACACACTCACACGCACACATCAACACACTTACACACACACACTCACACAAGCAGGTACATTAGAGTTGTGAGTTGGGTCATCACGGGGAGGAGAGTGATGCAGGAGGAGCTGGGGTTCAACATGGAGGGCTG
This sequence comes from Melanogrammus aeglefinus, assembly GCA_900291075.1. Taxonomy (NCBI): domain Eukaryota; kingdom Metazoa; phylum Chordata; class Actinopteri; order Gadiformes; family Gadidae; genus Melanogrammus; species Melanogrammus aeglefinus. Next base: position 527,476 of record OLKM01000105.1, read on the forward strand.
TCATCCTCCTCATTCTGCCATTAAAGATGACCATAGTTAACGTGTGGCTGGAGACTGTAAGGCAGCCAGCCCCTATCCTATAGCTGTCCTATACACAGAATACATACATGGCACCTATGGATTGGACAGCAGACGTTTTCTTCTTTTCGGCGGCATGTATATATATATAAACATAAAAATGTGATGATGAAAATTAAATGAAAATGTTAATAAATTAATAAAATATGAATATTAAAAAGACCACAAATGTCAGACATAATCATTTGGCTGGAGGCCTTTGGTCCAGCCTCTGGGGTGGGGTGGGGGAGGGGGAGCTAGGGGGAGCTCCAGGTGTGGTTGTGTGTGTGTGTGTGTGTGTGTGGGTGTGTGTGGGTGGTGTTGTGTGTGTGTGTGTGTGTGTGTGTGTGTGTGTGTGTGTGTTGTGTGTGGTGTGTGGTGTCTGGGTGTGTGTTTGTGTTCTGTGTTGTGACAGGGGCAGTTGGGTGTGTGTGTGTGTGTGTGTGTGTGTGTGTGTGTGTGTGTGTGTGTGTGTGTGTGTGTGTGTGTGTGTGTGTGTGGGTGTGTGTGTGTGTGTGTGTGTGTGTGTGTGTGTGTGTGTGTGTGTGTGTGTGTGTGTGTGTGTGTTTGTGTGTGTGTGTTGTGTGTGTGTGTGTGTGTGTGTTGTGTGTGTGTGTGTGTGTGTGTGTGTGTGTGTGTGTGTGTGTGTGTGTGTGTGTGTGTGTGTGTGTGTGTGTGTGTGTGTGTGTGTGTGTGTGTGTGTGTGTGTGTGTCTGTGTGTGTGTGTGTGTGTGTGTGTGTGTGTGTGTGTGTGTCACTAAAATGGTAGTCAAATGGGAGGAGGGCTAATGGTCTGATTTTGTGGCTTTTTAGAGGGGAGCAGAGGGCCCAGAACATCAATCTGCAGTCTGCACTCCCCTCAATCTGTTCCAGCTCCTCCCTGACATGACAGCAGTGGGAGGGAGGGGGTTGGGGGCGGGGGGCACTACCACTAGACCCCCGATTCATCACCCGGTCTGGAAATAACAGGACACCTCCAGTTTGTCATACTAGATTAGTCTGTGGCCCGTAACCACTGTCCTTAATAGAGTCTCCACTTGGTCCGAAGTGTCCGACGACCGGACCACCCCTCGCTGGAGACCTCTGTGGGTGGGTGGGTGGGGGGGGGGG
>OLKM01000105.1:532300-539800 GCA_900291075.1 Melanogrammus aeglefinus
AAAAAGAGAGGGACAGGAGAGATCAGGTACTTCCAAATTAAAAGTCACTATGTCAGCCTTCCATCTAATTGCTATTACGAAACGATGAACAACAAGAAAAAAGTGGTTGTTACGCTTTGAAACATCGCCCCATCAACCATCACACATCACCATCCACTGAAGGATCTCAGCTCATGCATAGCCATGGCCGACCAAAAACACAACCCAACACCACTGTCTGTGGACGGGGGGGTGGGGGGCACAGCTGTCCATACGTCAGTCCCGGCAGATCTGAGACGTTGCTATCAGTGCATCCCGTCGGTTCCAGCACGCCGGAGATTTACTCTTATATTACGCCCAAACATGAATTATAGCGGCGCAACTCGGCCGGTGTTTGTTCAGGGCGTAAATCAGAAGGCCGGACCGGGGGCTGTCAGGTTCTGCTATTAAAAGATAATTGTAATCAAGGTGCAGGACGAGCCGTGGAGTGGTGATCACAGACGGATGGACAGCCGCGCAAAGATGGATTGTTTTAATTTGCACCAATTAAATTGAAGTTCACTGGATCATCTTCCTCAATCTTCATGAATACTTGATTTTCTGGCCGCTACAAAGCTATTAAAAAGAGTGATTGGAAGCCAACACTTGCTATAGCATATTTTATGTCACACCATCATTAACCCCTGGTGGCCTTACGCTGCATAAACATCCACTTTCAGATGGAAGGAGTGTAATCTAAACATATAGGCACTGTGCTTTATTACTGTTAATATTTATAGGGTGAGCAGCGCATACCAACACACTGACGCACATGCACGCACGCACGCACTCCCTCACTCACTCACTCACACATACACACGTACACTACACCTACACATATGGGTGTGTGAGTGTGTGTGTGTGTGTGTTATATTTATTATATATATATATATATATATATATATATTTATGTGTGTGTGTGTGTGTGTGTGTGTGTGTGTGTGTGTGTGTGTGTGTGTGTGTGTGTGTGTGTGTGTGTGAGTGTGTGGTGTGTGTGTGTGTGTGTGTGTGTGTGTGTGTGTGTGTGTGTATGTGTGTGTGTGTGTGTGTGTGTGTGTGTGTGTGTGTGTGTGTGTGTGTGTGTGTGTGTGTGTGTGTGTGTGTGTGTGTGTGTGTGTGTGTGTGTGTGTGTGTGTGTGTGTGTGTGTTTGTTTGCGTATGTAAACATTTAAGTATTTTCAAGTTGGAACAAAGATTTCTGTCGTCCCTTCTGATGGGCCGCTGAATAGTAATGATTTCAACGTATTGCAGTGAACATTTGAAAAGGTGTCTCCGGAGTTTCACGGCGGAGCACTAAGACGTCTGAGCGTGTCACACGAGCATGCGGAAGACATTACGAAGCCCATTGGCTGTCAGGGGTATCTCGGTGAGATCCAAAGCTAAGTGATCATTTTAATACTTTCCAGATGGAGGCCACAAAAGTGTCCTGTGAATGACAACGCTATGAGCGTTTCTGGTTGAAACGCGTTTATTCTCATATTACCTGAAGACCCCCACACACACACGCACACACGCATGCACACACACGCAAGCGCACACAAAAGCACACTAACACAGACTTTTAATAAATGTGTTTGCTCTCTCTAAATGCCACTCCTTTTCGTTCCAGATGAATAAATTGCAGCCACTTTTTTTTCATGGTCAATTTGAAAGTAATATAAATAAAAGTTTGATGTGTGTGTTTGTGTGGTGTGTGTTTTAGGGCAACAATGTGGCGCTAATTGTTCCTGACTCTTGTTTAATGATAATGGCAACGTCTGAGAAACATTCTAAAGGTCAGTGATCTTAATGTTTATTTGAACTTGATTCTAACCCACGCGCTTAAATACTTGTTTAAAAGGGAGAAAGACTGTCAGTTAGGAAAACACACACACACACACACACACGCACACACACACACACACACACACACACACACACACACACACACACACACACACACACACACACACACACACACACACACACACACACACACAGACACACACTCATAAATACACACACACAAACACTCACATACTTACACACAAAGACAAAAACACACACCCAAACACACACACACACACACACACACACACACACACACACACACACACACACACACACACACACACACACACACACACACACACACACACACACACACACACACACACACACACACACACACACACACACACACACACACACACACACACACACACACACACACACACACACACACACACACACACACACACACACACACACACACACACACACACACACACACACACACACACACACACACACACAGACAAACACACAGAGATACACACACACACAATCAGACGCACACAGTGCTTTCAGGGCACAAAGTCTCACTCTCTATGTATTTAAGCAAAGGTTATTCGGTATTGGCAGATGTATATGGACCCAGTAAATCACCATTTCATACCCGGGAGAACGGCTGGGAGTTTAGCAGGGCAAAGCGGTGCAGTGGGTGGGGGGGGGCTGAGAGCTGCAGGGCAGTGGTATACGGGGCTGGTCGTGTGGGGTGGGGTCGGTTTGGGTTGTGGTGTTCAACATAGTATTACTGGAGCCATAGCAGCTCCGAGGCAGAAGTGATTAGTGCGTGTTGGTAATTTGGCAACCTTGACCACGCAACCTTGCTAAAGCTGGATTAGCGTTTGATCCTGGAAAGGAAGGCGAGGGGCCAGAAAACATGCTCCATTTTCAAGCCGCTTGTGAGACAAACACCCGGGCTATGTTTAAACTCTAAAGTGCCCAGACACTACTATGCTTCATGGGCAATCAAGGAGAAAGCCTTATTAGTCTGAGGCATGCTACGCGTCAACTGAATGTTAATCATCCAATCTTCATCCAAAACATCCCATGTGTAGCGATCTGCATTCTGAGGACGTGATCGTGATTGGGAGGGAAATGCATTTGAACAATAACAACAATTACTGCTGCTACTTATATGAATGCTAATAATGCTAATGCTAACACTTAAAAATATAATAACCTCATTATAATTTCCCATTATTACTAGCGTTATTATTATTACTACCAGTAGTAGTCACAAATAATTGCAATTAATATAACCATAACAATAATGATTTTCTGCATAGTTTATTTAAGAATAACGTTTATAAAGTGCTTATGTAGTAGTAGTCGTAGTAGTACTTGTAGTACTAGTTGAAGCAGCAGATGTGATAGCAGTAGCACTTTTAGTCTAAGCATTACTATTATATCATGATGACAATTAACAATAATTTGTCTGATATAAACTTTTCCAAGACATCTGAATATGTTTGATAATTTGTGTTTATGGTTGTGAAACAGTTAATACAGCCTGGTGCTTTACGACGCTTGTAATCCAGGATAGGTTTCTGGTGTCACAACAAGCCGGTATCTCCTCCCTGCTCCATAAAGCACAGCCTCGGTTTCTGTTGTGACATTGGTTAAGCTCAAGTAGGTGCTGGGTGCAGGCATCCTCCCTACAAGTAGCCCGGGCTATTACTGAGCCTCTTTATCTTCAATGTGGCTAAGTTGATAATTAGCTAGACCTTGAATTAGATTATTTGCATGTCTGAACATGGGCTAAGGTATTAATACTCCCCTAGGAGACACTGTAATAACCTCTTTGGTGGCTGTGAGATCCCTGCGGATGGGACTGCATGGACGCAAGCCCCTGGAAGGAGGGAAAGAGCACAAGCATTTCATCCAATTAGCCCTGGATTATACCGCTGCTCTCCTTCTGAATCCTATTTGCTGTGATAAGGTGTTCTCCTGCAGGGACGTTTGGGCTGAGCTGTGCTATCAGGGTGGGGGGAAGAAAAAATGATTAATTCACAACTCCCAATATTAAAATGCAGGAATTCCCATTTCACACTGTCTGACATAGGAGGACGAAACGGCCCAGAAATCAATAGCGGCTCTGAACACCCGTACAGGGGCAGGGGAACGCAGAGCAACACCTAAGGAAAATAACTCTGCATTTGATTCGACGCCGTCCCTTCTATCGCATCTCTGCTGCACATATAGAGCCCACCTCGCTCTGTAATACCCTTGGTTTATACAAAGCTTGCTTCTGTGTGAGCATAGCATTTTAGAATATGGCATTGTTATTGTTATGAACACTGTTTTGGTTGCAATTTCTTTATTTATTTTTGGTGGCAAAAGAACGTAATGAAGTACTTTCTTTATTTCTGTGTCCAACGTCGTCGCTATAATCTGTGATGACATTGCATGGCACTAAACAGCGGTTCTGTTTCCAATTTACTCGCAGAGAAAGAGATTGTGTTGAAGATCCAGAGGCCATATATTTATATTTTGGGAGCCCTGTGATGCCACACAAACGATGTTTAAACACCCAGCACCTAGGGTTTAATTAAGTCCCCCTAATCGTGTTCCAATCAGAAGCCTGGACGGATGGGCCTGCATTCCTGATGTGCATTTCTGTCACTTTTAATTGGATAATTGATTGCCAATTTGAACCTGGCCACACTAGCTGGCTGCATGCACAATAAAGAGGCCTGGCCAGGTTCCTGGAGGATTCATGTTTCTTCGGATGAAGATCCTGCTTCAATAGGCACCAGTCCAAGTCCTGGTCTTACTGAGGAGCAAGGCCCTCTGATTCAGATGGGGAGCTGGCTAATGAACGTCTTGAATGAATGTCTTTTGAATATAGAGATGGTTAGTATTCTCTTTGTCATTGGAACCTGTCACTGCCAATGTGTTGAATGAACCCCAGCCCCATTATGTGTATTGCTTGCTATCAATATGACTGTAGATAGCTTCTGTTGTTTTTCGCTTTACTCTGTTTAATGAATTTCACTCTTCGGATATTTAATTATTTAACCGTTATACTGATAGCAAACCTGTGCTTGAATCCAGGTGAAACAGTGTTAATGTGGCAAAATATATATTCAAAAGAAAACATGAAGTGAAAAACGCAATAACAGATTGTCAAAGATGTGCAACTACAGGTGTTACAGACTGCCACAGAAATATCTTCACGGCACTGAAACAATGTTTTTTAGCAGGACGACCACAGCACAGTAAAAAGGCAAAGTGCCTAAAGGAAACTTGCAATGGATTGCCAGACATGCAAAAACTATTTGATGCATTAGAATGCAGCTTCTATTTACTCTGTCAGAGCTCCCACTTTCCTGAGAGCGTGAATGGCTTTAGTGTGATGAGAAACAGCTTGGACGAGTCAGGCCTCAGATCTCTCTCTGATCAATGACCTCATGCTTCTCCCCGGGGACGCTGCATTTGGTTCTATTTATTAAGCGCGCCTTCTGAGATATTTCTTTGATGATGTCCTTGGCTATCAACGTGTCACCATTTGCGTATTCCTAAGAATAATATTGGTTCAGCTTTCACCTCCAGATGGAAATTTTGGCAGTGGCGAGTAGCCAGCCGAGTAGGAGACTTCAGAACCGCTCGCAGCGTCATTTTCTCTGTTGAGCCTCCGATTAGGTCAGGCGATTGTCCGTTGTGTGGCCCTTAATCAAGCTATTATACTCTCTCCAATTCTTGCTCTACGTTTTTGCTACAATTTCTAGATCAAAGGAAATTGCATTTCTTCCGCCAGCTCACAAAGAATCGTCCCAAAGGGCCACGAGCTAAAGGGAGTATTCTCCCTTTATAAATGTTCTTTCTCCTCCCCAGCCTCGCCGCCGCGCATGTTACACCAAAGTGCAACCCTTGGTGGGATTAGATATTTCGGCCACCATTTGTACAGAGTGAAGTTTCTTTGGAGTCTCCTTGAGACAAGTGACCAGTGCAGGGCAAAGTGAAGGCCTTATCACTCACCCCTACAATGGTGCCACCCCATGAATTATAGTAGGGTCTGATGTGGCTGGCCAGGTCCGGCTTTGTGGACCATCTGGGTGACAATAAACATGTCCCCGCTTGGTTTCCTCCATCATTCAATGGCTAGATAGCAGATATGGACCTTAACTATAGCTCACTATCTCCTGAATCTGGACTGACCTGCTGGAGGGATGGCGCTCAAGCTCAAGGACATCTCGGAGAGAGTCTGCCCTGCACAAACAGAGGGCACAATTACATCCCTGGCAAACTGTCTGTCTGACTACCTGACTGCCTGCCTGCCTGCATGACTGTCTGTCTGACTGCCTGTCCCACTGACTGTCTGACTACCTGATTGTCTGCATGTCTGACTGCATGACAATCTACCGGCCTGACTGTCTGGCTGAGTGTCTTCCCAACTGACTGTCTGACTACCTGACTATCTGTCTTCATGACTCTCTGCCTGCCTGCATGTCTGTCTGTTTCAGTGCCTGTCTGTCTCACAATGTGTCTGACTGTATTCGTCTCTCTGACTGACTGATGGTCCATCTTTCTGTTGGATTGTCTGTCTGACTATCTGACTGATGGTGTAGGTGTCTGCATGTCGCTCTGACTGCCCGAGTCTGTCTGTGTCCCTTCTATTTGACTAAGTGTCCATCTTACTGACTGACTGGCTGTCTGAATGACTGTTTAACCATCTGTCTATCTGACTGGCTGCCTTTGTGTTAATATGAGAAAAAGTGTGAGACAATTTTCCTTTTTGGGGAAGTTGGTGGAAGGGGAATATTGAACACTAGTATTTAAATGTGTGTTTGTGCGGTTGTGTCTGTGTCTAGCAGATACAATTGTAAAAAAGAAATGCAGTTGAAAATAGATATGTGTAATTTTGGAAAATGGCGTTGATAAGGTAAGCGTCAACAAAGGATTTAAAACTTACTGCAAGCCTGCTATGATTCTGGATCCCTTGATGTTCACATGGACATGGAGACCACATGGGGGGCAGGTTGGTACAAACCTTCACTCGATCAGCATTCAGATGTGCAATCAAGTCTTCTGTTGTGAGATGAACCAGTAAATTAACATTAGATCCAACAAATACTGTCTGCGGGATAGAATCCCAACACAGTCTTGTCTTTTTAAATACAATTAAAAATGAACAGTATTAAAAACAAAATCACAACAACACAGCTTTTGGGCTTGAAATGCCGTATCCCAGGTTGTTTTCCGCTTTATGTTCATGTTTTGGAAAGATGCAGTGATATAATATTGCCGATATTCGATTTCAGGCTATATTCAACACTTTAACGGTGCTGGAATAGCCTTACAATATGATTAGTTTGTTATTATTATTATTTTTATTATTATTACTCTTTTTTTGGTGGAGGTATATCAGACGTGTCTCTCTATGCCGGGTGCTGGGGCTGTCTGGAGACACACATTAAAGCATATTGGTGGCCGTCCACGGCCGCCCGCTGCTCTAAAGCTTGTCACCGGCACCAACAATTGGATTGCTCTGCTGGCTTAAATGAAGGGAAACTCTATTAGTAAAGGTTTTCACTGTGGTAAATCCCTCTCCTTCAGCCAGTTCAGGGTTAGTGAAAGTGGTTATTTTGTCTTGATACCGATAAAAGTCCACAGGAGCATCCGTAAATGAATCATCCCTGAGAGAAAGTATTAGCG
>OLKM01000105.1:542300-544800 GCA_900291075.1 Melanogrammus aeglefinus
GAGGGAGGATGAGTGAGTGGTTTAGTCCCTAGAGCCTGGTATAGTAGCTCTGTAGATTTACACTTCATGCTTAGCGTAAATATGTGCACACCTATTGAAAGTATCTGTGCTGCTTTGGTTTCTGGCTTTGTGTGAGTACATTCATAGCATAATATACATAATATTCACAGGACATCACAAAGGCCAACCTTAATGTTCTCCCAATGTGCACATTGTGGCCATTGACTCGTGGGCAGTGCTGTATCTGTAGGAGTGGGTGGCGCTGTATGTGTAGGAGTGGGTGGTGTTGAGGATGTAGGGGTGGGCCTACTGAAGGGTGCTTAGTGTTTAGGAGTGGGTGGTGTTGATGGTGTAGGTGTTGGTGGGGCTGAGTCTGTAGGCTTAGGTGGTGCTGAGGGTGTAGGTGTGGGTAGTGGGCAGTGTTCAGTGTGTAGGCGTGGGTTGTGCTCAGTGTGTTGGTGTGGGTGGTGTTGAGGGTGTAGGCGTGGCTGGTCTGAGTCTTAGGTGTGGGTGGTGCTCAGTGTGTAGGTGTGGCTGGTCTGAGTCTGTAGGTGTGGGTGGTGTTGAGGGTGTAGGCGTGGGTGGTGCTCAGGGTGTATGCGTGGGTGGTGCTCAGGGTGTAAGCGTGGGTTGTGCTCAGTGTGTTGGTGTGGGTGGTGTTGAGGGTGTAGGCGTGGCTGGTCTGAGTCTGTAGGTGTGGGTGGTGTTGAGGGTGTAGGCGTGGCTGGTCTGAGTCTGTAGGTGTGGGTGGTGTTGAGGGTGTAGGGGTTGGCGTGTGACTCATATGCATTGTCCACTGATGTAAGGCCTTCCTCTGGATTCCTCTATGAGGTGACTTGTGTCCGTTCTGGTTAGTCTGCTCCTCGTTAATGTTGAGGCTAAGAAGAACTGATATGGGGAATATGGACGCCCAGTCCTGGGGAGACCCCGTCTACAGCCAGTAAGAGGGCCTGCTCCAGAAGAAACCTTCATATCAAATGCAAAGAAAGTCCTCTTAAAAATATACTCAAATATACTGAGAAACTATATATGCCATATACATATATACATACCTTATATATATTATTTAAAACACATAAATATATATTATTTACCATTTACATACCATATATTTTATACCATATACATACCCCATATTATGCATATTATCATACATATTATATAGACCATAAACATACTATACATATAATATATATATATACCATAGACGAACTATAAATATTATAAACATCAAAATACCAGATACATACTATACAAATAACATATATACATACCATATATATTATGTGTAGCCTATGCATACAACACATATTATTACCATTAAACATACCATACATACAATATATACCATAAACATACCACATGCCTTATATCATGTTATCAGCAATGGGATGGATGTCTATTAATATAGACCTTCACATGAACCAGTAGTATAAAGCCTCATTTCCTCCTGCTGTTACCATATCTAACACACTCCATGTACATCCCTCTACATCTCTATATCTTTATATCTATCTATCTATCTGGGCCCCGTCCCAGACACCCCTGTGTTCATGTCGGCTCACACACTGTCCATTAAAGGGGGCCAGCGGCTAAATGTGCTTATTCTAATTCCTTCCCCGTCCCCGTGTTGTGTGTGCGTTGTGTGTGTGTGTGTGTGTGTGCGTTGTGTTGTCAGAGACAGACATCCGCACACGACACACACACACACACACACACACACACACACACACACACACACACCACACACACACACACAACATCTGAGCACTTCCAATGGCACATGTCGGAGGGATTCGATTCGTCAGAAAGTGGAAGTAACCGATTAGATTATGTCATTGCCACAATCTGTTACGAAAAATAAACACTGGGCCTTTTTCATTAACCTAATGAAGACGAAGCACACTGATGGGCTCTTAAGTCAATTAACGATATTTAAAAACAGGCGGCGCAGCCCCAAGGTAAATTAGCATGCAGAGTGTGGGGAGGACCCAGGTTCAAACAAATTGTGCGTGGAACCCTCTAGTTCAAGCCGCTTGACTTCACCTCCCCCTCCTCCCCCCTCCTCCCCCCTCCTCCCCCCTCCTCCCCCCTCCTCCCATGTACCACACACACACACACACCCCCTTCTTCTGCTCAAACAAGCTTTCATTAGCCGTAATTAACTGCGTGCTTTCTGTCTTTGCAATACCAAGAGAGTTCAAGTTGAGATGGGGGGTGAGGACGCCGAGGAGAAAGCAGTACATTTGCAACTGTCTCTCTCTCTCTCTCTCTCTCTCTGCAGCTCTCTCGCTCGCCCCTTTTAACTTTCCCATCGTCTTCTCGAGTGACAACCAAAATGATACACGCGCGCGTTTTCACACGTTCCTTAAGAAAGTGTGAATGAAGGGTGCTATTGTTCAAACGGTGCCACGGCGCGCCTCCCAGGCGAACAACACTGCCTTTGTTTGGCTCGTTTTGTGCTCTTACACTTGTCTTCTCTGCTCCTACTTTTCCAATC
>OLKM01000105.1:549800-568333 GCA_900291075.1 Melanogrammus aeglefinus
CTGTGCTAGTGCAGTACGGTTCAGCGTGCTTATTCTAGAGCAGCGTGGTAGTACTCTGTCCTAGCATAGCTTACTATTGTTCGCTGATTAAAACGTGGCTTCTGCTCTGCGCTATTGTAGCATGCTAGTGCTTTGTCCTAACATAGCTTACTAGTAGTCTGTGCTAAAGTGGCTTGCTTGTGCAATGTGCTAAAGTGGCGAGCTAGTGCTCTGTGCTGGGGGAGCTTGCTAGTGCTCTGTCTATAGCAAGGCTCTGTGCTAGCATATGCTAATACACCGGAGCCAGAAAGCAGGCGAGAAGGAGCTAGGGCCTCCTCAGGTTTACATCGTGTACACTTGAGAGGCGGCACCAGTGCCAGGCCCTGGTTTCTCTCTGTCCCCGTGCTAGACCCGCTAATTAAATACTAAAGAAGGAATGCAATCTTAATGAGGAACACAAGCTTGTTGTGGTGTTTGGCACTGACCAACTCTCCCTTATTAGGTACACTTCCCCATATGGGTCGGGTTGAAGTGCCCATTAGAGTCTTCTCTAATGGTTCTACATCCATGGCAGGGGGAGACACCATTGCAATGTACATTCCGGCAATTTCCAAACTTGGCAGTCATACAGGCTCCCCCGCTACGACATTTCTTTTTTTCAACAATAAATTTTTTATGCAAATTAAAATTAAATTCTTTGCTCAGTTTAAGCAATTTCTCCTGTAAGTAGTGTATCTATGAGGGAGATTACCGCATTTGCTGGTTTGTTTGTAATTTAATTTTTTATGTTGTGGCTGGCGGTGGGAAAGACAACACCTGTGAGTGTTTATAATGTCCCATCTCCCTCACAGCTGGTCCTTTTCAAAACACCTCACTGCCGCAATAATTTCATAAAATTTCATGATTTACCATCTGGTAGACTGAGCTATAAGCACATGCAATAAGCATTTGTATGGCGCCGGTCCCAGAAAGGTACAATAACTGTATATTTTAACTTAATGGCTTTTCAGGCCATGCAAATTTCCATAGAGCAGATTGCAAGGGATGATACAATGTAAACCTTGTCCTGCCTTGCTGTCGGTCCCTCCCCCCCACCCACCGCACACACACACACACACACACACACACACACACACACACACACACACACACACACACACACACACACACACACACACACACACACACACACACACACACACACACACACACACACACACACACACACACACACACACACACACACACACACACGAAAAAAAAGACACACACACACAAATCCCCCCCCACAACACAAACAAACATCTCAAACACGCACTTATACACACACCTACATACACCTGCTCATATACACACACACAAACACACACACTCTGATATACTCACCCACAAACACACACACACAAACACACACACACACAGACACACACACACACACACACACACACACACACACACACACACACACACACACACACACACACACACACACACACACACACACACACACACACACACACACACACACACACACACACACACACACACACACACACACACACACACACACACACACACACACACACACACACACAGAAACACACACACATAAACACACACAAGCACAAACATTTTTGTTCCAGTGCGATACATATCATGTGAATATATATTCAGCTGTCGGTCGGCCCGGCTGATGAAGCCAACATCACAATCCAGACAAACTCTGAGACTGTGAGACGCAGCAGGAGGTGCAGGCAGATTATTCTCCTTTTAGCCTCTAATGTCTCTACATTTGGGTAATTAAAATGATTACTACAACAATTACACCAAGTAATTAGAAACTAATTAAGCCAGCATTTTTTTTTGTGATTACAGAAGAAGATGAAAATAGTGTTTCGAAATTAAATTCATTGCATATTCATGGGAATGAAATTAAATAGTGCTGCGTGGATGAGATAATCGAAGCCGGGAGACTGTTTCTGAGGGATTCTGGAACAGGCTGGGGCTAATGTTTCCAATGCATATTATTGTAAATTAAATAAAAAGAAAAACAATGTTCAAACAGCCTTCAGAAATTCCTATTTGTAATCCTGTTAAATTAACATGTCTGCTGTTGCTCATTGTTTAGTTTGACTAAAAGTTTTCCAAAAAACAAGTGTTTTGTTGGCAATTTTTATAATTATATACCAATTGTATAATTATTTGTATTGATGTACTATTAATAATATTATTAAGGAATAGTATAATTCATATTGATAATGCTATTTGTCTTTTTGCCATCATAATCATTAGACTCCACTCACTTATTTGATGATTAAACCTAGATTGTATGACAAGAGACACGTACATAATGTATATACCAAACAAAGGAAGTATCAGAATTTGTATTATGCCTATGCTGGCTCATGCACAGACATTACACTATATGACTTAAAAAAAAAACTTTTCTGTGCATCACCAAATTAATCACTATCTCACTATCTCACCCTCTCTGCATCTCTCTCTCTTTTTCCACCTACCTCTCTCAATCTCCCGCTTTCACATCACCTCACTCCATCTCTCTCCCACTTCCTCTCTCCCTCCCCCTCACTCTCTATCGCCACCATGACCTGTCATCGATGGACAATAGTCAAGGCTTTAGCTGCTGCCATGATTGTGTAATGAGATGCTTCAGATTAAATAGATTTCCTGTTAAACTTGCAGTCGTCAGATAGGATGTCAGGAATGAATGGTTATTAACATTTAATTATATCACCGAAAATGAATGTCTGAGAGAAAGAGAGAGGGTTGTAGAGAGTGTGTGAGTGAGTGAATGAGTGAGTGAATGAGGAGAAAAAAACAATCTGAATTTTTCATTGTGACTTGATTTTCCTTTCCAAATGATTTCTGTAGTCCCTGACCTGACTTATCAAATTGAGGTAGAAGTACTTCATCATGAGCCAGAATGAGTTGAAAATGTTATTTATGAAGATGAATGCCGGATAATACACCTGTGTGTGTTTGAAGAGGCACACCATTGGTTTGCCTGGTTAGTAAGTAGATTAATCCTTTTATGATTATTGATGCAAATCTGACTGAGTCGAGACAAACTATGGAAAGGATGGCCGTAATCCATCAGTACATTCTCAGTTTTTAGTTACTATTCACATGAGGTTAGATGGAGACCAGCAGTGAGCCTGATTAAAACCAATAAAAGATGCCAAATGTAGCCACATGGTATATCAAAACATGACATGAATTACAATCTGGATTAATTGATGTGATGCTTCATACATACCACTTTTACAGTGTTCATTGTTTTGTTGCTATGACATTCAGAATCATTCAGAAATGAAATGCACTCAATTTTATACGTGCTTTGACTGAGGTCATAGGTGCGTTGTTATTTTCTGACAAATGATATCACGCCATCACAGATGGCATGTTGATATTTGGATATAAAAGGCAGATTTTTCCATAAAACAGACACATGGATGGGCAGACAGGTGCGCTATTTACATAACACTGTGGCTCGCTGGCAAGCCCTCTCTGCAAGGAAATGTCACATATCAAGAATCACTTGAAATCTCGCTGTCCCGTTGACATCCATCCAAATGCTGCTGGGTTCTGTCTGTGATGAGCCATTGTCCGTCCACACTGAATTGATTCCAGAGAACCAGAGCTATTTGGGGTTCATTTCTTTTGTGTGTGAAATTGTAGATATTACATTCTGACATGTATCTGTCACTTAATAAGGATGGGATCTCTGCAGTGCTTAAGGACTTGGTTATTGCAGAAATATTGTTAGTCCTCCTTATTTCCTTCTTGTTACAAATAAAAAACACAATTATGCTAATCTTGAATATACAATAAAGTGGATCTTCAACGTACAATATAATTTCAAACCGAGAGCTTCAGAGTCCGTACCTACATGTCTCCAGCCCCCCTCAGTCGGCCGCTCTAATTGGGCCGTGACGCGACGCAAGAGAGCCAGGACTCTGAGACAAAGCCCGCTGTCACACTCCGGCCCTGCCGTCGCCGGCCAGCTGAATTATGGGGGAACATGACAAGAAGAGGCGGGCTGTGTTCCCCTGGAGCTGGGGGCCCGGTACCGGTCATCCCTCATCGGCAGGCCCCGTCCTGACTCCTGTGTGGGGCAGTGCGGGGAAGCAGGTGTGAGCAGGGGCAGGACAGTGGGGAAGCCCTCTCCATCCTCTCCCACCACCACCACCACCCCACCACCACCACCACCACCACCACCATACACCTCCCCCACCAGCATAACCTCCACCACCACCACTACCTCCACCACCATTTCCACCACCACCTCTACCTCCACCACCCCCTCCAAGTCCACCATCTTCACCACCACCACCACCACCCACCCACCACCACCACCACCACCACCACCACACCACCACCACCACCACCACCACCACCACCACCACCACCACCACCACCACCATCTCCAACACTGCCACACCACCACTACCTCCACCATCTCCATGCCCACCACCACCATCTCCACCACCACCATTCTCCACCCCCAACACCACCACCCCTACCTCCACCACCACCACCCACTACCCACCCCCCCCCCCCCCCCCCCATCAGCGGCCACTTGTTAATGACTGAGCAGTGTGAGCGGGTCCTCTGTGTGCTCTGTTATAAAGCACTCAAAGCCTCCAGGATGGCAGCCAGCTCAGTCCTAAGGCCCAAGGGCCCTCCCCTGCAGAATAAGGCACGCCTCACGTTTTGTTTTCCCCAACCTCTCCGCATGCAGGACCGGAGGATTCTCTCTATGTCAGGAACACAGTCGGCTGTTTCCTCTGGCTCGCTTACCACTGTGTTCCTCATCAGCACCACCCTGATCCCCCATCCTCTGTCCGTCCACCCTGTCCCTGCATGGCTACTTCACAATATATCCTAAAGGCCTGGAACGTGACTTTAATATTGCACAATATCTTATAAACATATGTTTTACCCTGCGTACCCATGTGTGGCTGCAATTTGTGAAAAGGTCAGCTTTTACACAAAACAATATGTAATGTGCACACACTCTCGAAATTGTTCATTATTTCACGGATCAATAAATATTTTGGATTTTTGTAAAAGGTGTGGTTAGATATTGGCTCGTGGGCTGGGTTCCGCTCTTTTCCTCGGCTCCCAGTCCTTCACCAGCTCTGATTCCATTTATAATCTGGCTCGCAGAATTACACCCATACATTGCTTTGACATTGTTATCAATATTTATCACATTTATCTTGCCAGCATACAGGACTTTACGGGTAAGTCGCAGAGACAACGAGACTGCAGACCCAGCACTCATAATATTTTGGTACCAATTACTATTGATTTTACAGTTGCTTGGTATCAGGATGTTGTTTTATTGCTAATATAGTTAATGTACAAATCAATACGAACACTTGCTTGGCCCTATTCATAGGGAGGCCATAAAAACCCAACACGATATAGCCTTGGTTTCTCTGGCCTTCCTGTGCTCTGTCCAGCAAAGAGGTGCCCATGGCTCCTCTGTGTAAAAACGACGGCATGATTGGTGTTCAGGTGGAAAACAATAAGCCATGTTCAACAAGCATATGCATTGTCACATCACAATGTCTCCCCCCCCCCCCCCTCCATAACAGCAGGTCAGCCGCAGGGTTTTATTCTGACAAAACATGGTCAAATTCAAGTGCAATTACTGCCACTGGCAATAAAACACGGCATTTTGCAGCTTTACGCTGGTGCTGGTGAAAGGAGAGCTGCAGAAACACCACCAACGCCACCACTACCTCCACCTCCAACTCCACCACACCCTTGCCAGCACCACCACCACCACCGGCACCGCCGCCGCGCCGATCACTCCCCTCGCGGCTCTCAGGTTGGGTGATGACGGCCGGGCGTGATGGAGTGAGGCGCGGCAGAAGCGGTGCGCTCGGAGTACATTTATAATGTGTAATTGATAACGTAATAAAGAGCGCCGGTGTGCCTGAACGGCTCTCAGAAGGGCTCCCTGCGTCCTCCTCGTCTTCATCGCGGGCCTGTAGGCCCACAGAACGCACTCGGGCTCCGGTGAGCGGGGTTAGGCTGCGTTCACGTCCTTCTCTGACGTACGCCTCCCCACCCTCCCCACCCCCCGCAAAACAGGGAGAAAATGAAAGAATGAGACGGAGCGGTCTCTCCTCTCTGCTCCGCTGACAGCTCCTTCTCGGCTCCTTATCGCCCACGAACCTCCTGCCTCTTTTTGCGCTCTGCGGACTGTGAGACGGGGAATTGACATGTAGCTTTGGAGCCAACATGGGTTCTATTGAGCTGTGATGGGAAGGTAGCTACTAGGCTTCCTGCCTTAAACACACACGCACACGCGCTCACGCACACGCGCTCACGCACACACACGCACACACAAACACGCACAGAAGCTCACATGCACACAGACACACACACACACATACACATATGCACACAAACACACACACACACACACACACATATGCACACAAACTCACACAGACATAGACATACACGCACACACACAAGCATGCACACGCTAGCACACACGCTAACACAACACACATACGCACGCACACACACACAGCCACACACAAACACATGCACGTGAAGACACACACACACACACACACACAAAGACATAAAAACATAAACACACACACATGAGCACACACGCACATACACACACGCACAAACACACACACACGCACTGGGAGCTGTGGAGAGAGCATGCGGGCGGGGCTCCACCGCTGGGGTTTAGCTCTGCTGTGGGCCTTTTAGATCAAATGAGCCACTGAGCATGTCTACGCTCTACAAGGTCACGCAGCGAGGTGGACCGCTGCGGAGTCCAAGGTCATGTGACCAAGTGGGATTTGGCGCGGCGGAGACAGAAGTGGACGGAGATGGGAGTTGACACTGATTACCCATGGATGGAGGTCCTCAGTAAGACTATGGGGGGAAAATGGCTGTTGATTTGCAGGAGAGATTTCTTACACAGCTCCTCTGATCCGTTAAAGGTGCGTCTGACTGACGCCACAACCAGGCAGCGAGGGTAGCCATGGTGATGCGCTGTGACGTACACACTGTCGCTGTGGGTGCCCGTGGGTGAGTGACAAGGTGTTCCACCGCGGCCCCTTCAGAGGCTGGTTCCTGGGGCCCGGTGCGACGGCGCGTGCCCCCCCGAAAGTGTCTGTGCTGGGGATGTTGGGAGCAGGGCTCTGAACGTAAGATGGAAGTGCACCCTGGTCAAACAGAAGGATGGAGCAGGAGCCGCGGCCGGCCCTCCTCCCTAATGCCTCCCGGCACCGCCACCATTAACATTCCCCGCTGTGACTTGAGTTCATAAGACTAATGGAGTTGCTACCTGGGGACATTAATTGTGCGTGACACCACTCGGGGGGGGTTTGGTGCACTCACACTAATATCACTGCACCTGCCTGACAAAGCGCCCGTAAAGATTACAAACAAAGCCGGAATCACTGCCAGCGTTGGGCTGCTCTTGATGTCGAGGAGGTGTTTGTCTGTGTGTGTGTTTGTTGATGTGTAGGGGTGCATGTGGTGTGTGTGTGTGTGTGTTGGGGTGTGTGTGCGAGCTTCAGTATGTGTATGTGTTTGTTGATGTGTAGGAGTGCAGTTGTTTGTGTGTGTTGGGTGTGTATAGGAGCCTCAGTATGTGTATGCCTGTGTGTTTGTTGATGTGAGGAGTGCATGTGTGCATCTGAGGTGTATGTGTGTGCGAGCCTCAGTAGGTGTATGTGCGTGTGGCTGAGCGAGGGGGGTCTCCTCACAGCGTGTTAGGGGGCTGCAGGGTTGTCGCCGTGCTCCACAACCTGAAGTGAAGGTGGAGGAGTCTGGCCGGCTCGCTGTAGGGACGACTCCATCTCTCACTGACACGGTTATGGATCACACAGATCTCCTCGGTCGACAGCTGCAGACGCATCAGTCCATCAGTCCGAGATGAATCCAGCTTTTAATTCACGTTGTGCCTCCAACAGAATACATTAATGCCATAGATCCGTTACTAAGAATCAGATGTGAAATGAAGGGTGGGTTTAGGGAAACGGGGAAATGTGCAAGCATGCAATTTAAATCAGAAAACTAATTATATATATATATATATATATATATATATTTATTGTGTTTACGAACCAAAAGTACCATGTGGTGTATTTATGAGTATTCTTATTAAATTACAATATAAATTATTATGGGTACCATTTGCATGGCTGTTTGAGTTTAGTAGGTAAGTTTAAGTGAATCAATGTAACAGCACATTGATAATCAGTACTGGCATAATGGCATAGTGTTAACCTTAATATGATTAATACAACACTTGCCAGATGTTGCAGACCTTGTCTAATGTCATTAGAACAATGTATAACTACAGGGTAAGCTAAATAGGCCGCAATGACCAAACAGTGGCAGATGTGTAATTGAACATTTACTACAGTTAACATCCGATATGTCCTTAATCGATAACTCGTTTAGGATGGGAAAGACATGATATCACAGAGAAATCCCAGCCAGTTGTTTATTTGTTCTAGCGTCTGTGTTTGCTCCCTAAGTATTCTCTTTGTCGACAAGCACAGCGTGTCTTTCACACAATAGACACGAGACAACCGAATGGTGCTACGTTCTACCAAGTAAATCCTCACCACCTGTACCAGGAGTACAATAGTAAAGTGGAATAGAAGAACAATTTACATAAAATGTCAACGCTTAGTGCTCAGATGTAGAACCCACCTCGTGAAAAAACATCTTGTGTAAATGTATTGTGTCACCATGGAGATGTAAGGGGTTACACCCCCTTTTTCCGAGGGCAGTTAAACCAATTTCAACTTCCATAATTACATTTCATTTGTATTTACATTAGGACCCTGAAAGTTTGATTTGCCATTTGTGATCCATTCTTTTCTTTTTTTTTCCCTCCTCTTCCCTGAGCGACGGAATAAAAATCATTATCCTCCTCTGTCATAGCACGTGCGAGCAGGCCCACAATAAAGCAGCAATCATGTAATGAACGTCAAAACTATTTCCAGCCCAGATTGTGAAATATACGTTCAGAAGAGCCATTCAAAGAGATAATATGATAATGTGATTTCTCAGATATGCTCAACGGAAATAATGCCTTGTCTGGACATTTTTTGAAGGCAGAATCCATTACGTTTTCTTAATTCACCCTGGCATAAATTAAAGGATTTCTGCAGGCCATTAACTCATCCATTAATACCCAGGGTCAAGATTATTGAAGCCCAGGGTACGGCGAAATGGAGGGCAATTTCTTGGAGATGTCACCTAATGATTACAGCTCGGCTCCCATTCCTCCGCCATTAATTGTAAAATTGTCTCCGTATTTTTCCTTCAGATAAACAGCAGGAGATGGTAAAAGTCATATTGGAAGATAATAAAAATTACACATAAAAAAAACGTATCATAAAAATGATAATTTCTATCCCACTTGTTTTGTCATGTTCCAGGCAATTTCAGGGGCAGCGACTGATTGTTCCAAAGGATATGAAGTGTAAGAACAATGAAAGCACTGAAAGGAAGTGTAAAATAAGGTTTGTGTCAGCAGAAAATTGAAACCCGCTGAGCTATTTTTAATTTAGAGTGCTCTGTGATGGAGCTAGCTCCAGCACAGAGGGGTACCAGGAGATAACACACACACACACACACACACACACACACACACACACACACACACACACACACACACACACACACACACACACACACACGCACACGCACACGCACACGCACACGCACGCGCACACACACACACACACACACACACACACACACACACACACACACTCACACACACACACTCACACACTCACACACACACACACACACACACACACACACACACACACACACACACACACACACACACACACACACACACACACACACACACACACACACACACACACACACACACACACAGGAACTCGATCTCCCTTAGGCCTGAAGACGCCTGTTGTAGTTTTTACCTTTTCAAAGTTATCTTATGGGCCTAGAAGACTCCAGTATTCACTTCATATTACAACCAAATAAATGAAAGAAATGTGTCGCATTATGCTCTTTGTGCATCTACGGTGTATGTTGTCCTTGCCACTAGGCCGTGTGTGTTGTCGTTGCTGTGTGTTTTATGTTTGGCCCCTAGACCGTGTGATTTGTGGTTGGTCGCTAGGCTGTGTGTTGTTGTTGCCGTGTGTGTAGCCGCTGGTCGCAAGGCCGTATGAGCAGCCGTTGGTCGCTTGGCCGTGTGTGTTGTCATTGATGCTAGGTTGTGTGTTGTCATTGGTTGCTAGGCCGGGTCTGTTGTCGTTAGTTGCTAGGCCTTGTGTGTAGCCGTATTGTCGCTATAGCCTTGTGTGATTTTCTTGGTTGCTGGGCCGTGTCTGTTGTCGTTGGTTGCTAGGCCCTGTGTGTAGCCATATGTCGCTAGGCCTTGTGTGATTTTCTTGGTTGCTAGGGCGTGTGTGTTGTTGTTGGTCGCCAGGCTGTGTGTGTAGCCATTGGTCGCTAGGCCGTGAATGTTGTCATTGTCACTAGGCCGTGTGTGGTGTCGTTGGTTGCTAGGCCGTGTGTGTAGCCATCGGTCGCTAGGCCATGTGTGTAGCCGATGTACGCTGCCACGCCAAGCCCAAACAAGAGCTCCCAACAACTGACTTGGGATCAGCGGTTAGCAGAGATGAAATTAAGGGGAATAAAAATCATATTAAAGAATATTACAGCCTAACAGCCATTAGTCTACAGCTTCCTGTCAGCTTTTGATGGATTCCTCACTTAGTTCAATGAATGGTCTAACGACATTGATAAAATCACTGGCAACCAAATATAACGCCAAGATTTTTCCACAGATGCCGTGATGTGTGTGTGCGTGTGTTTGTGTGTGTACCCTACTCTGAAGGGAATACATTCATACACCCAGTATACGGTTCACTCTTTGAAACAGGTACATGTGTTTATTCCTCCTACTTTTATAACTTGAGTTTCGCTCTAATTCATTAGAAACTATGGCGTGTTGACAAACAATACAAATATAATAAAGCAGCATCCAGCTTCTGAATAACACCTGGGCATGTTCAGCTTCCTAAGGGGAATTCATTTAACAAGCCAGGGGAGCTGGGGTCCTCCATATTGCTTCTTGATACCGCGCAAACCGGTCCGGGTTCTGCAAGCGATTCTGACACCCACACACACTCACACACATGCACAATAGATGAGCTGTATGAACGATCACAGCCCATGAATACAGAGTGCCGGACCAGCCAGCGCAGAGTGGAGCAGACTGGGAATCTTTTCAGTATTCACTGACCTCTTTGGTGTTTCGTCCTCCCTCAACTATTTTTCTAGTTTGGGGGAAAACACTTTCTATCACTGTCAGTGAGCGAGGGTGAGCGAAGAAACACAGCACTGCAGGAGGTTTAGCCGTGTGGCTTCGGCACTGGGTTGTAGAAATATAAAAATACTAATAGAAACAACGTACACACATTGGCAGACTAGCACTGCCCGATCAAATCATATTTATATCTATATCTTGCTCGGTTTGAAACAGGAAATAGTTATTCTTGCTTATTACAGAGATATTTAGTTACGGACTGGTGAGTATTGGGTATCGCTACTGGGATAAAGTATGCAGTTGTGTACGGTGGGTATTTATAAACTACAATATTCCAAAAGGCAACAAAAAACGATAATCTTTATATCATATATTAAAAAAAAGAAAAAAACTGAAAGTATTTAGTCATATAAGATTACCATGCATTAGAGGAAAAAAAAATAAGATTACCATGTATTAGAGGAAAAAAAATGCACATTAGTTTAATATTTTTGCTATACTCTTCGAAATAAAAAAATGACAAAAAAAATAAAGACGGAAACATTCAATCTTTTAATTAAGACAGCTTAGCAATGGCACCCAGTAGCAGGGTGTTTAAGCTAATTACAGTATTAATTACAACATTAATTAAATGACATAATTGCCTTTCAAAACAACTGACTCCTGTATCCCTGGTAAGGTAAGGGTTAATCTGCTGTGGAACACAGGCCTGCATTATTTACATGCTCTGATGAATAATACATTTAAGAAGTGGGCTTATAAATTCACTGGCACAAAGAAAGCTAAGCAATGCTGATTTAAATATCTGTCGCAAATGAATATTATTTGAGTGATAGTTATACCACAGTGGGATGCATCTTTTTCTTTTTCATCTTTTTCTTCATTATTTTCTTCTCCTTTGTTATCTCTGTAACATTTGACAACACAAAGAGATCTTATGTGCTACTAGATTAGTCTATGTTATGTTATATACTATTGCTGGTCTACTAGATTAGTCTATGTTATGTTATATACTATTGCTGGTCTACTAGATTAGTCTATGTTATGCTATATACTATTGCTGGTCTACTAGATTAGTCTATGTTATGTTATATACTATTGCTGGTCTACTAGATTAGTCTATGTTATGTTATATACTATTGCTGGTCTACTAGATTAGTCTATGTTATGTTATATACTATTGCTGGTCTACTAGATTAGTCTATGTTATGTTATATACTATTGCTGGTCTACTAGATGAGTCTATTTTATGTTATATTCTAATGCAGTACTAGACTAGTCTGATATGTTATATACTCATGTTGTACAAGTTTATTCTATGCTATGTTAATGCTTTACTAGATTGGTCTATGTCATGTTGTAAACTAATGCTCTACTAGATTAGTATGTTATGTTATGTACTAATGCTATACTAGATGAGTCTATGTCATGTTATATGCTAATGTTGTACTAGATTAGTCGATGTTATGTTATATACTGTACTAATAAAGATGGCCATATTCCAGGTGAGAAAATTCTTATGATTGAAGTAAAGGAGTTGGTGTCATGGTTTGTGCAATAATTTCCTGTTCTTTGATGATATTCTAATGAGGTATCATTATATTTACCTTTGCCCTTGTCGTGCAGTCTTCATTTGTCGTGGTTCTGTTGTATTGCAATGGGCACATCTTCATTAAATGTATTTGACGTATCCTGGGTGGGCCAGTCAATCTTGCAAGCGGCGGTGCGCGTGTTCTCCATCACCCTCCAAATACCATGAATTAGTTAGGACAATTCGTGATTAATAAGGTGTATTGTGTGGCGTATTTGTCCGTCCTCCTATACATCTCAATGTGTGCATTTGTACTTTCATCCAAAAAGAAGCATGCATGAATCACATCCAGAAGCCAAACAAATAATGTGGGCTTCATAAAAAGATAGATACATGGCGATGCAATGTATGAGAGGAGACTGGGAGGGCTGGGGCTAAAACTGTGCGATGCCAAACACAGTTTCAATTTCCCCTGGACCAGACATGAGGAGAGGGAAAAAAATCTACATCTCTGCCTGACGAGTGACTAATCAAGGCGAGCGAAATACTGCTGCAATAAATTACTCCGGTGTGAAATAAACCACACAAACAGACTGATGATAATAAATGTAAATTATTTCTGGGAAGAAATGTTCCTGGTATATGAGTAATACGAACCATCAGGAAGGAGTCTTCCTTAACATTAATTACAGAAAATGACAAGTGAGCTGACAAGGGGGAAGGCTCATTATCTGAAAACATATTCACAACTTCGCAATTTGCGTGAGATGGACTCCAGCTAAATTAATCTCCTTTCTTTGCATGAGCCCCTTCTAATTTTCATGTTATTAACAGGTTTGCAGTATCACTCAGTGCTTGTCACCCTAATCAGGTTTTTTCGGCGTGTTCGAGAAAGCGTGGTGTCATTTGAAAAAGGATCAGGCCTCATAATGTGCTCTCCATCACGTGTCTCAGACTACAAGGTTGCTTTTAATAAGGTTTCTTAATCATCTCTCTGCCTCTTCTCACCCTTATTCTCTTTTTGTCATTTAACTTTTAAGGCTGGTTGGATTTTATTCCCCCTTTTTAATGGGGAAGCACCTTTATTCTACTCAAAAGAAGCAACCGTACCTCTGTCTAAGAAAATGATTCTTGGTTATGGGACTGAAGAATATTGGTCTCTTGTAAAGAACATTGGTGTAATTTTAATACAGAATATTGGTCTCTTGTAAAGAACATTGGAGCAAGGTTTATACAGATTATTGGTCATATTGTATTAAACCATATAGGTCATGTGGTAGTGTAGTAAAGAGTAGTGTTCATGTTTTAATAAAGGACTGTGGGTCATATTTGTATGATTATTAGGTTATGAATAAATCATATTGGTTATATAGTAATAAGACATCTTAGGTACGTCATAAACGATTATATTTGTCATATATGATTGATTGTAAATCATATTGTTGGTTGTAATCCATATTGTTGTAATACAGACTTTGATCAATTTGTTATAAAGAAAATTATAGAATATTAAAGTATCATATTGTGTTAAAGAGTATTGGTCATATTGTAATAAACAATACTGGTCATATAGTAATAGGTATATTGGTCATAATATACGGTAATGAACAATATTGGTCATAAAGTAATCAGTATTTTGGTCATATTCTAATAAATGATATTGGATATAAAGTAGTAAGTCTATTATAGACTTAGACTAGACTAGTCTATAGACTTACTACAACATGACCACTAGTCTATTGGTCATGTTGTCCTGCAGTTGTCAATACGAGGGTATAGGGTATTTGTAGGGTACGTATAGGGAATTTGTAGGGTACGTATAGGGTATTTGTAGGGTACGTATAGGGTATTTGTAGGGTACGTATAGGGTATTTGTAGGGTACGTATAGGGTATTTGTAGGGTACGTATAGGGTATTTGTAGGGTACGGTATTTGTAGGGTACGTATAGGGTATTTGTAGGGTACGTATAGGGTATTTGTAGGGTATGTATAGGGTATTTGTAGGGTACGTATAGGGTATTTGTAGGGTACGTATAGGGTATTTGTAGGGTATGTATAGGGTATTTGTAGGGTATGTATAGGGTATTTGTAGGGTAGGTATAGGGTATTTGTATTAACATAAAGGAAATCTCTTAATCTTGGACAGCTCTAGAATGTCCCTCATCATGTCACAGTCTAAGCTTCTTTCTCTCCAAAACAAACTGGATTTAATTCATCAAGATGATATTGAAGAGATTACAATGTTTGGTAATTATCTACACTTACGCTTATGGATAGCATGCGATTAACATTTACAAGTGGTGTCGTGATTCCAACTTCAAAACTATCTCAGTCAAGGGTTGTGGCGGTAAACACTTTGGAAACCATTTTTCAGCAGAAAACAAATGCATGATTCGGTATAACAATCCAACTGATAAAACTAAGATCACCACAGACTCAGTATGAATCGAATGCATCAAATCAGTAAAAAATCACACTAATAACAGATAACCACAGACTTACTAGGGACCTAATGTATCAAATCAGTACACAATCACTCTAATAACACTAAGGTTAACACAGACCCAGTGCAAATTGATTTATTACACATTCACATATGTGTACGTGCATATTTATATACATAAATAAATAAATAAATAAATATATATACATATATACGTGTATGTATATATATATATATGTATACTGTAAGTATTATATAGTAGGCCTATACATGTTCTGAATTCAACCACCCCCGTACAATTTGGGACAATGTATCCTGCGTCTGACAACCCCAATTATATTGTGAGACATTCAACTTATGTGGACGGCATTTATTTATTAGTTATTTCAAGTTCACGGTACATGTGCGCTGCATGTCTCATAGACGCGGGCATTACATTCACAAAACACAGTGTACATTTTTCAGAATCTAACTGGCGATTCCATGGAGATATCCATCATCTTAGCATTCCATTCTCTGCTCTGTTCACACAACACCATCTGCAGGAACCTGCATGGGGCGCCCGCGGTAACAACTGTAAGTGATGCTGTGAGTTTTGTCTTGCCTGAATTAATAAATCACAGAACAATATGAGCTATCTGCATGCTCAAAATGTAATCTGCAAATTTGCTGTATCGCAAACTGAGTTTAATTCACAGGTAGCCTCACGATAGCTGAAGCAGAAATGCAATATGTCATGGAAAATTAGTTCAGAGGGAATAAGTTTCAGGGGGGGAAGCGAAAACGGTACAAGGGGGTCCATAACGGCAGGAGCAGCGATATCTCTTCTGCTGCTCTCACTGTCTCTCTCCATCTCACTCTCTCTCTCACGCCTCTCTCCATCTCACTGTCTCTCTCTCTCTCTCTTTATCTTGCTGTGTGTCTCTCTCTTACTCACTGTCTTACTACCTTTCTCTCTCTCCTTCTCACTGTCTCTCTCTCTCTTTCTCTCTCTCTCTCTCTCTCTCTCTCTCTCTCTCTCTCTCTCTCTCTCTCTCTCTCTCTCTCTCTCTCTCTCTCTCTCTCTCTCTCTCTCTCTCTCTCTCTCTCTCTCTCTCTCTCTCTCTCTCTCTCTCTCTCTCTCTCTCTCTCTTCAGCCACACGCCACCCTCTCTAATTACATTTTCAACAGATGTGTACTACAATGCTGCTTGTAATCCTTTAGTGGACGGGGCTTTTCAATAATGCAAAGTACACGTTCTCATATCTATTTTTCCCACTGAGAACCGCATTTATTAATTTGCTGAACACAATAAAACAAAGACACGACATTATGTGCTCCTTTGCTCTAAAGGAGCCCAACAAGATAAAACACACACACAATGCCGCTGCTCTCAGTGGCCCTGAGTGGGCCTGCAAGCCAAGCCGCCGCACATTGTCTCCTGCAAGCTGCCCTGGAGGACACCTGGATGATAACATGGATCTGTGTGAGCTACTATTGAGTTATGTATCTGTATCTCCAATGGCCCTAGAAGCCTTCACCTCATCATCCGTTCAAATCCATTATTAATGCATCATTGTGTATAATATACAGTATATGAATATATACATGCATACATAGATCCCTACATGCATGTACATGCATATATTCATTCATACACAAGCCTGCATTCATTGACACGTACGTGTATACATACATACATACATACATACATACATACATACATACATACATACATGTATACATACATACATACATACATACATACATACATACATACATACATACATACATACATACATACATACATACATACATACATACATACATACATACATACATACATACATACATACATACATACATACATACATACATACATACATACATACATACATACATACATAAATACATACATACATACAGTACATGCATACATACTTGCACACACACACTTGCAGAGATTAGCATGGTTATTATCAGTTAGCCTAATACCGTAGCTGTTAGTTAGCCTAATGATTTTTCAATGCAAATCAAACCAGCTAATAGGCTAACTGAAATAAAACCATGCCAAACTGGTGAAGGGTATGTGATGACGTGGGGCTATTTAAATTCCAAAGGCCTACCTGACTTTATCAGGATGCTCGTATCTGGAACCAAGAATAAATGGCTTTTTTTTAAAAAAAAATAAATCTATACATCTGCCTCTATGGGAATTAACGTAGGGTTTCCTATAACTTATGCACCCTGTTATTTAATGAAGAACATTTTATTTATTTACGATACATATTTATCACAAAGAAAAGTCGTGGCCTAAAATGTTGGATTCTCTCATATTTGCTGAATAGGCATAAGAATGATTTCCAAAAGATGTTTTTTTTTTTATTCCTCTTTTCAGTCTACTTTAGCATGGGTGCATAAACGTATTCTTACACTGTACATACATACAATACATTATACACATGTTACACAGCACACTATACAGCAGTGTTTCCCACTGGTGGGTCGCGGACCCCTTTTTATGAATGGGGGGGTGGTTGTGGTCGGAGTGTGTGGTCAAATAACTCTGAAAAAATTAAATAGTTATCGCCAATAATAGCCTGTTTGGAATAGGCGAATTCGAGATTTTATCATATTATGGGAGTTTAAACAGTTATGCCCTTCCTTTCTTTGACTATTCACCAGGATCAGCAGCTCAAGTGGTTGACGTCCATACTCATCAGTTTATTAATCAGGATATTTTTTTATGCTTGCGTGATGTGCTTAAATGCAGAAATAAAATATGTGCTTATTTATGTTCAAATATGTATAATGTATAATGTATGTGTGTGTGTGTGTGTGTGTGTGTGTGTGTGTGTGTGTGTGTGTGTGTGTGTGTGTGTGTGTGTGTGTGTGTGTGTGTGTGTGTGTGTGTGTGTGTGTGTGTGTGTGTGTGTGTGTGTGTGTGTGTGTGTGTGTGTGTGTGTGTGTGTGTGTGTGTACTAGCCACTTTTTGAGAACTACATTATTTTGGTTAGATTTTATTAAAGTGGGTCGCGGCTTAATTGACATGAAATGTGGGTCGAGGCCAGACAGTAGAAGAAGCACTGCAATTCAGTATTACAAATATAGCCTACCACCACTATACAAGTATACCACATATACTGTATATATATATATATATATTATATATTTATATATATTTATATATATCTTAGATATATATATATATATTCTATATATATAATATATATATTTATATGTATAACCGGTATATATACAT